>JAPDSC010020951.1:9953-38654 GCA_026290005.1 Latrodectus geometricus | reverse complement strand
TTAGACTCCAATATTTAAATTTGGTGCTGTAGTCAAGAGAACCAATTAAACACCAAAATGAATTCAATCAAATTTGAAATGGTACATCTTCGGTTTTCAAATAAAGACAGGCACCAAACCATTATTATGGTACCTCGATATGATGGTGTGATTGTGTCAATATACACTGCAATTTATATGCAACCATTTGTGACATGGCACTAAGAAAGGTAAATTCTTCGGCGTCAATTACCCATGAATTATTTAACTTAGTAAGATTTTGAAATGGAATGATGATTTTACCATTCAAAACCTGCAATTCCCAAACCACAAGTAGAACAGTGAGATGGTCTTTCTCCAAACACTTTTTATAGATTTCGATATTCAAGTGGTTGAACTTTGGAGTTTTAAGTGAGGATAGACGTCAAGCAGGTATTATAGCGCCATATAATTGCTTGAAGTTGTATGTTTGCCAATCGCATGACTCGTTCCTTATACACAATTTGATTTATGGGCAACCATCTGCAACGTGGCATTCAAAAAGGTGAATCCTTAGAGACTATTAAAAACAGTTGTTTTCTTCCCACGCCAATCTCGTAAAACATTTCTGCGAGTAAAACGTGGCAAAAGGTTGGCGAATAATCCTGAGATTTTCGAGATTTCGCTTACTTATGTAAGAGGCAATGACGTTCGGCTGGCTCTGTGCCCAAGCAAATGTTGCACTTTTCATGTTTTGGCATTCCGCTTCTAAATCCGTCCCTCTACAGGTGGTACGACGCCACTGCGGACAGGCGAAGGATCATTTGTGTGGTTTATCTTATTGCACTGGAATGCGAATGCGCAGTACTTTTTTCTTAAGTGCAACAAAGTAGCACGTAGGCGCTTTAATTATCTGCAGATAAATGTGATAGTCACGTAAACATATTTTCCTACAACTTCTTCAAGATTTTTATTTGCGTAAAACAGTTTAAATAGTTATCATTGGCATTACCCTGTGTTTGAGATATATTATTGAGGCTTAAAATGGCTTCAAATATTTTCAAAAGTAATCAAAGTTTAAAAGTCACGTTAGATTTCAACAATTCTCACCAATAATTCAATATAAATAAAACTACTTGATATTTTCTAAACTTAAAGGAATTTAAATAAGTCACCATTTATGGTTCATTGATCAATTCTCAATAGTAGGTAGTAATAACACTAATCTCGAAACTTAGAAAAATAAATTTCTTTTGTTTTTATTTTAATTACTTTTTAAAATTAAATTACTGGGTAAAAGAATACAGAACATTAATTTAAACTTCTATTACAAGCCACTCACCCTGTATGGTAGTTAGATTACCTGACTACGGATGGAGAGCACCGAGGTTCGAATCTCGGCTCGGGCATGGATGTACTTTCTCTCTCTGTGTTTCTTGTCATTTCCTCAGATGATGGATGAATGTGGCCCGCCCTATAAACGGGTTTGTGGTGGTGTGGCGTGGGCGATGCTACTCGTACCTCCGTGACTTGGTTCACAGGTGCCCACCGGTTAGCGATGAAATGAGTAGCTGTTTCCGGCCTTGTTGCGGCAAATGGGTTAATTACTCAAGGGTGCCCGTCATTAGAAACAAACTTCTATTACAAGTCGTTTGATGTAGGTTTGGAATGTTTTTAATTTTGTAATGAATTAATTTTGGAAAACTATTTAAACTATTATCTAAATCTAATTAGCTTTGAACGAGTTATCATTTCAAATCTTTTAATAGTTTCTCAGGAACTCATATTCATGGTATAAATGCAGACACCAAAAAGAAGAGGTCCTGGTAAAAAATTTAGAGCTCTCTAAGTTACACTTAGAGATTTTTTTTTTTTGATAAAGCATTTAGTAATATTAAATTAATGAGAATTTTCAGTTCATTGTTACTTTTCCAATAAATTCGTGGTATAATTCAGGACCGACTAGATTAATTCGAGGATCTGGTGTCATTTTTTGACTTCAAGGGTTATTTTTTACCTAATTCGAAGATATATCTTATTGTTATTTGATTCCAGATATCATTTAACTTAAAAAAAAGTTTCTCATTCCTTGATCGCTTCTTAACTGCACATTGAAATGATTGTTCTTACTTGCTCACAAAAATTGTTTGCAATTTTACTTTGTGAACTGTTACTATAAATTGACAGTGCTGTCTATTTTTTCAAAAAATAAATTAATAAAAGACAAATAACTATTAACTATCATACTTTATCTAATCTTTCATATAATTAATTCTAAGCCTTTTATTTTATTCTTGCAGAAATGATGCTTCATCAATATTCTCGCGATGAGATGTGTCGAAAAGTATAGACCATGGCCTAGAAAAGTGGATCATGGCTTTTTGCCACTATATTTATGTCACGATTGTAAAAGGTTGTACTTAATGACAGCTTGTTCTCACATGTCTGGGGGTGGGGAGTGGTTAAAATAAGTAACACTGAAGAGTCATTGATTGCGTCTACTTGAGCAAATTGTGTCAATGTCAACCTTTCCAACTAAATGCGCAGAAAAAAAAATTACAACCTTAAATTGCAAAATCTTTTATTACCCATTTATATATAGTACAATTTCCACCTGGTAGCTTTTTTTTATTTTCTCTTTATGCATGTTTAAAAAGTTTTCCTACTTTTAATCCACTTAAGTTATCACTTTTAATAAAAATTATCACATAATATAAACACACACACATGTAGACATATTTATTTTCTGTATATGTATATATAGATAGATATATAAGATGAATTCAGAAAATCAAGGTAAAACAACGAAGAAATTATACAATTTATCAAAAAGACAAATTCCTTATTTTTAATGAGATTAATTGCTTAATTAATCAATTTAAAAATAATGATTTTCCTATTGATTTTCTTTTAAAATATGTAAGAAGTAGGGAATCCCTTGTAAGATTGAATCTGTAGTTTTTATAACTATAGAAGGGCCACCCAAACATTGAAGTTCTTATAAGAATTCTGAAAATACCTACTTTCACTTTGGTTATACTTTAATCTACATTATAAATTTTAAACTACTTTAACATCTTAATTTAACTTGTGAAAAAATTTTTTTTCTTATTACTTTCTGCCGCCATATTCTTCTGTATTTAATATATTTTTCTCAATGTATTGCTTTACCTATTATTTATTGAATTGTTTTGCTTATTTTTTAATGTATTACTTTGAATCCATTTATTTCAATTTTAATATAGTTGTATTTTCTTCTTATACAGACATTCTTTAGAGGAATAGCACGAATATTTTTAGACATTTATCTTTCGTGTTAGTCAGAAAAGGGTGTCTTATTTGGATAATTGATCATCTCCATCCGGATGAAGATGTGGTCCCTATGCCTTTTCCTTATTTATATTTATATTATATTGCACTGTTTTTCTTGATTTCGTCATTTTAATATTGAATTGTATAGTTTCTTCTTTGTTTTATCCTGATTTTCTGAATGCATCTTATTTAAATTTAATGGCATTTCTCTCAATAGCTGCTTTTGCGCTGGTTTGATATACTATAATATTTGTTGATAGATATTGTATTTGCTTTTTCTATACATTATATTTGCTGCTTTATACTGCCGCCCAACCTGTCTAGTGGTTAGCGTACCTGACTACAGATGGGTGGGACTTGGGTTCGAATCCTGGCTAGGACATGGATGTACTTTCTCTCTCTTTCTTGTCTTTGTCCTTTCTTTGTGCGTGAATGGTTGCCTACCCTATAAACGGGTACCTATGGCATGTGTGTACTGAGGAAGTCGGACTCCACACCAAATATGGTTCAGATGGAAAAGTGGAGGAGCGCACCCCATATTGCCAGCCTGGCTGGCACACGACAACAACAACAACTGCTTTATACTATACTGTATTATATATATATATATATATATATATATATATATATATATATATATATATATATATATATATATATATATAAAAGCATATGCGTAGAAAATTATCATCACTTTATTCTTGGTAAATATGCAGAAAATAGTTTTTTGTAATCACTCGTCACTATTTGAACAATAAATTAATAACAATATTATAAATAAATGATCTTCAAAATTCTTATTTACCTTTTCATGTTATTCGTTCTATGATCATCATTTGCTACTACCTAGGAACAATTTGAGATTTCACGGAGTCTCTTTTTTATTGAAGGTGATTTCTGTTTAGCTTTTGTCACTAACTAATTAAATGAGCCAAAAATAAATTTAGATTAAGTGTTTTGAATCCGAAGAAAAGCGGTAGAGCTTGATGATAAAAAAAAAAAGTCGTTTTCTTATTCAGAAGATAGAGAGTTCAATATCCTATTAGAATAAATAAGAAGCCAGGAATGAAGAAAAGTGAAAAGGTTGTATCTTTACTGTATAAATGAAAATGAAAAATGGTGAACTTAATAAAAGAATAAAAATGGCTTATTGCAGGAAATGGTGATGTAACAGATTGTTTTTGTGCACAAACCTAATTACACAATTTAGTTCTAAAATTAAAGCAAATCAATTTGTATTTTTTATGAATTTAATAAGAATTTTATCTCTAAAAACCTTTTTTTTTTATCTCATTTAAAAAAAAGAAAAAGTTTTCCATTATTTTGGTTACTACTGAGTGAAATCCGTATCTACAACAAGCATTAACCAATGTACTGTAAACACACTACTGTAACGAGTAAACAGTGATACTGTAAACAGGGTTTTCGATATATTTTCACTAACAATTACTGCTAATGAAGTCCACATGCCAGATTAGTCTGCTCTTGGCTGGGAATCTCATCAACAGACGTAAGTAAATGGCATCTAACGTGGGTTTTCCCGACCTCAGCACAAAATGGAATCTCCAATGAATCATACTCGAATAAATTATCAATAGATTTACTTTAGAATAACTGTTGTTGCTTCATCTGAAAACCTTTGGCCTTCATTTTTTTGTAATAACCAGGAATATCACACTTAAAAAAGTACCATGTTTTAAAAAATATTGATTTAAAACTGCTGATATTCTTGGAGTTATTGTTTCTCTGAATAAAAGCAAAGAATATTTTGCTGTACCTTATGCTTTCAAATTAATCATTCATGCGAAGAATAAGAGACAATGGTAACAATAAAAGTAAGAATAAGAGAACAGAATCAGGATATATATATATATATATGTATATTTGGAAAATAAAATTACGATTCTTCCTATTTTTGAAAAGATACGAAAATTTGAACCTCATAGTTTTTTAATTTCAATATAAATCTTTTGGATCTTAATTAAAATAATCATAAGATTTTCATTTCGAACTTATAAAAGAAATTTAAAAAAATATTTATTTGTTATGCAACATAAGTTTTTGATTCACATTGTGTACTTTAGTATATTAACCCCTTTAATTTAAAGTGATTTTAAATAATTTTTTAGATATATATTTCGTTAAGCAATACCATTGATACATGCCGAATCACACCCTAATTTATAGAATTATCACTTATTTAAGAAAATGGAATTCTTCCTTCCATGGATTGTGCTTTTATAGACAAGACAGCAACTGAGCTATCAATTTAAAAATATTTTTATTAATTTGACAATAATTTCATTTTCTATTGAATAACATATTTAATTACTATTTCTAAATAATTTTACGCTATTTTGGGTGATCAACATAGTTTTCAATACATAAAGATGGATAATATAAGTGTCCAAGAAATATTTTATTTATTCAGTGTTCTGTTCCTCGATATGTTTACTTGAAAACAATGGTTGTTGCTTAGTCGGAAAAGCACCAACATTTATTAGCAATGATTGGGAATATTAACAGAAAAATACCATTTATTTAAAATTGCTAATAACCAAAGAATTATTCTTTGTTTAAATTAAATAAGTTAATTTATTCAATGGATGGTGTTTCAATATAAACACAAATAAATGTTGTTGCTTATCTCCCTGGTGTAGGAAAGTCGATACCAGGTCCAGAAGATCTGGCATAGGATAATATGCAGCTTCTTTTTTGGAAAGGAAACACAAGGGCAGAAGACTGACTTGACCTCTGAACACACATGCCATAGGTACCCGTTTATAGGGTAGGCAACCATTCATACAAGGAAAGGACAAAGACAGGATAGAGAGAGAGAGAGAAAGTACATCCATGCCCGAATCGGGATTCGAACCCAGACCTCCCTATCCATAGTCAGACATGCTAACCACTAGACAGAGTAAGCGGCACACAAATAAATTCTAGTTGAATTGATTTCAATGGTCTCCCTTCCTCAAAGAATAAATTGTAGTTTTTATAGAAATTAGTTACTAATAAAACTATTGGTAAACTTTGTTATCAATATATTCTAATGCTCATCGATTTTCACATTTCAGCGGGGGGGGGGGGGGGAATGGGTGGAAATGATGGCACGTCTTTAATAAAGTGGGGTATCCAGTAGACGTGCCATCATGACCCCGAAAGTGGGTCCTCGTAATTTAAGGACCAAGCAGACCCCCAGCCTAAGCCTGGCACAACAAGACAGTTGGTAATTTTAAACGTATAGTTGAAAAAGTTAAAATCAAATGTGCTTGTAAAAGCAGTATTTATATATATAATAATATCTTAAAAATATATATTTTAGTCTATAAATCTTGTTTAAAGTAAAGGAAACAAAATATACATAACTTTTTTTATAGCACAAAGTTAAAAAAGAAATAAAATTTTACATCATTTGATCAACAGCAAAAACCACAAGAGGAAATATCGAATAAACAAAAGTTTGGGTAGTTTTGTTGAAAAATGTGTTTCTCATACCAGTAAAGTTGTAGATTCAGCACATAATCCGACAGAAAAACATCATACTTAAAAGCCACAAGCACATTAAGCAATTTTTTTACATTAGGCAAAGCGGAAATTTGGAGAAAGAATGAATAATTCAATTGCCTATATCATCCATTGTTCATGGATTAAAAATAGGAAATAGTTCTTTACGTTTAACACAGTTTTAATCAGTAAATAAACGCTATTGGAAAGATAACATAATAAATAAATAAAAGGTATGAACTAGAAACCACAAATATCTAGTACGGAAGAATATCGTTCTCCCAAATTGTAGTTACCAAGTTCGATGCCTATGAATCACCTACAGACTTTCATACTGTGCTTAGTGGCTTTAGTCAGCCGAACCAAGTCTTAAAATTTCATTGCATTTGATGTTATTTCAACTGATATTTACTCGGATATCACCATACTTGGCTGGGAAGGGTTGATATTGTTCAAAATAGGAACAATTCATGTGTTAAGTTATTTCAATCCGTAGAAAATTGCTGTTGCCTTTAAGAAATGTAGCGCTGTTATAGAATGCAAAAATAATAAATGCTTTATGAATGACATTGTGGCATGAATTGGTTCCTGTTTGAGTACTAAGGGTTATCATTATTGGTTGCGGGAAATTTTTGGAAGATGAATGTCTTTTTGGTTGAATCTTGATTTCTCTAATCAGAAATTAACATAATTGGTTAATCAATTTTAAGTATTTATAGGATCTAATGTTCCCTTGTTGGTGTGTTGTGGTGTTGAAAGTGGTAATTTTGATATCGATCTCTATTCAATAAGGATTTAAAATTTTGAGATCGTTGGGTGCTTCAGTTGCCAGAAATAATAGTCAGGAGTATGTCACGGTAAAAAATATAACAACAGCTTGAAACTTGCTTCGAACTGTGTTTAGTTATTAAGCCATAGCTATAATTTTTCAAATTGATAGAACATTTGTAAACTTGAAAAACGATGTGTTATTTTTTTAAAACCTAAATCCAAAATTTGTAGTTTCACATTAAGATTATTTTTTTAAAGAAATACCAACCTTGATGACAGCTATTGAGAAAGATACTACATTTCTTTCCTTTCTAAAAAATAAGGAATCCATTTCGTTAAAATTTTCTAGAGCATGGGTTCTAATATTCTGGTAGGAAAAATGTGTCTATGTTGACCAGAAAGAAGTGAATTCCATATCTGACTCTATAGAAAGCAGCCATGTTGAGAGATTATGCTAGTTAAACACTTTGCAGGATTTAATATTCTTCTATTGGTATAATATATTAGGTTGGGGAAAAAGAAATCCATTATTTTTACGTGAACTTTTTGTAACTTCTTTCAGATTCGCTTTGTAAAAAGGTTTAAAACAGTTTTCATGTAGATGTTTAAGTCTTGTGCGAAGCTACAACTGCTGACATGCTGTCAAGTTTGATCATTTTTGATATTTTATAGACATTCTCGACGATGTTGTATCCATGCGAGGTGCATCTTTAGGATTTAAATAACCAAACGGAATTGACGAAACCAAAATTGTGCGTAACTGGTTGTTACAGTCATATATAGGACGATAAACACCTTTCACAATTTTAGCCACCTGGTTAGCATTTTCGCCATTATAAAAGAACTAAATTGTATCGAATTTTCTGTTTGTTGTCTTCCATTTTTAAAACCTTGTACTCGTAACTGAATTAATCAAACTAAAAACCGCAAGAGAATATTTTAGTGTCAAATCTCACCTTTCCAATGAGCATAAATTTGAAATTGTTTGATAGATACCTCACGAGATAGCGATCACTACAGACGTCTACCGAAAAAATAATGGATAACTTTTTCCCCAAACTAATATATGCTTTCTGAGAATTAAGCTATTTTCGAAGTTTATTTTGTCATGTGTCATGTGATTATGCCACTTCGTCATTAATATTAATTACAAAAACGAATGATGTAAAATCGAATCCTTGATTGGCAAAAATATAAATAGGCATATGAAATCAATTAAAAAGTTAGAATGCGCAAAATAAAACATGCAAAAGTAACTTACAAACTAAGCTTTAGAATATTGTTTAAAAATATAATTTAAAAGAAGAAAAATTTCCCTACCATTGTTTTTAATTATAAGTGAGACTGGAAAAATGGATACCTATATTAAACTTGTCTCATCTCATATCAAACTAAGACTGCAGCCAAAGATTTGCGTGTCTGCTTTAGCAGATGTCCATAATCACCTGCTTAAACAAATACTTCTTTAAAAGTCTGCGAAATTTATTTTTATATTTATCGTCTGCAACTTGATTTCTTTTTTCATAGAAAAAATATTTTATTTTAAAATTGGCAATGATAAATATTTGTTCGAAAATTTGATTAATTGTAAATATTAGAAATTTTTTGTCGGATGTATCTTTCTATTTTTGAATTCATAGCTACTTATTAATTTTCGTTATTATTTCAATTGCATTTTTTAAGCATTTATACTTTTGTAACTAAAAATCATGTAAATCTTTGAAATTCTCTGTTATGTGTGATTTACAATACTTTTTCTTAAAAGGATAAAATTATATTTTATTCTTGAAAAGGATTAATTGAATTAATGAGTGAGTAAAACTTCTATAAATTTATTCGTTTTATAATTTCTAAACAATTTATATTATCAACCTCCGATTTTCTGTAATGGTTTCATAATAATTAATATTTTCTTAAAATTTATATAGTATTTTATTAATTTATTGTTTAGTAGAATGCTTAATCCTAGCATATGTAACAGGTGGTATTGGCGATATTTAGGAGAATCTATGGTTATTGATTTGGCTTGGCAAGATTTGATTGATTATTGTTTTTCAGCCATCTTACAATTTATTCATTAATGATTTATTTTACTTGGTATGTTTATGTGTTTGCCATTTTGAGATTACCATTTTTTTTTTTTGCCAATTTCTGGCGATAATTGTAAAAACATCAATTTTCGTTGGCAACAGTTTGACGACTAGTGTTAACTCTTCATTTCGTCGGTGGCGATGTGTTTGAAAATTGAGCCAAGCATGTTATGTATACTAAAATTTCATCTAGCTGAAAACTATGTCACTGAAAATTGGACTTGGAATTTGAAACCAAAAATTCATCTGTGCATTTCGCTCGAACACGGGAACGGGAATCATTTATTGAAAGCCAAAACTATTGTTCATCAAGTCATTCCTCGTTGATTTAAGCCATTTGCATGTCGTCAAAAAAAAAAAAAAAAAAAAAAAAAAAAAAAAAAAAAAAAAAAAATTCAATCAACAAAGACGATTTTAAAGTTTTTTAAATTTATTCCCTAATTTAAATTTATTATTTTTCTCTTTTTTTTCCTGAATATATGTGTAAATTCATTTTAAACATTTGTTTTACGGTATTAGATTTGACACGTTAAATTTAAACGAGACTATGCCATTGTAGCCAATAGGGTTTATATTGGTATTGAAACATTGGTAATATTTTTAAAAGCATGCTGAGTCGTGTACCAATATTTCCAGTAAACCCAATTATTTTCCATGTATTGCACTTTCTGCTAATAATATCTGCTTTGTCTCAAGTCATATTTATTCTACTTGCTTATGTAACTGGATTTAATACAAGTTAGAATCTTTGGCTCATTTTATATCGGTATGCTTACAATTATATAATTCTGCAAATTTGAAGTTCTTAAGAAGATAGCTAATGGCCTCTTAATTATGCACCTTGGATAAAGTTTATTGTTTATTTTATGGTACCTTTTATTTTCTAGTTTGTAGCAACAAAAGGACATTAGTCCTTACGAATATATTTTTAGAGGTCTCCCAAAATACTAGTTTTCTTCTGAATCAAGTATCAAACCTGTTATCTTTAGATCATATAAGTGACGTCGTCATTAAACTGGTTAATTCTGTTGTCTTTACTGCTTATATAAACTTAAATTATTGTAAGAGATGAAACCTTAATTTATTAGCTGCTGATTTCGTTTTCGGGTAGAACAATCTGAGAAAATTAATTAACGAGAAGAGCAAGTTTAATTGTGTTTTGTTGCTATCCAGTTTCGGATTCAATCCCCAATAAAGTGATTTGCATGTGGCTAAGATATTCATGTATTTAAAAACATCTGTCAAGCATTTTTATGATCGCTTAATCCATAAAATATAAATCATATGGAAAAATAAGATGATAAACATAAATCCCAAAATTTTACCATGAATTATTTCCTTTTTTCATCATTAACTCTCAGTTATTTCTGATACATTAATTCTTTTTTACTGAAACTTGTTCTATAACACTATTCACAAATGGCATGTTTCCAACTGATCATGTCAATATTCTTGCTCATCAAAAACTTTTATATGAACTTTCTAAGATTCTCACCACTTTAAATGCGTGGCACAGTTCACATAGATATTGTTGAAAAATATAATTTTGCTATTCATTTGTTTATTTCTTTTGAAATCAAAAATGTTAAGCTCAGGGAAACAAAATTTAAAATTCCATTTCAAAATCCATCAAAAAATGTGGTAAAATAAACCTAAGTAGAATATATTAGTTTGGGGAAAAAGTAATCCATTATTTTTTCGGTAGACGTCTGTAGTGATCAATACCTCGTGAGGTATGTATCAAACAATTTCAGATTTATGCTCTTTGGAAAGGTGACATTTGACACTAAAATATCCTCTTGCGGTTTTTTGTTTGATTCATTCAGTTACGAGTACAAGGTTTTAAAAATGGAAGACAACAAACAGAAAATTCGATACATTTTAGTTTTTCTCTTGTAACGGCGA
This sequence comes from Latrodectus geometricus, assembly GCA_026290005.1. Classification (NCBI taxonomy): domain Eukaryota; kingdom Metazoa; phylum Arthropoda; class Arachnida; order Araneae; family Theridiidae; genus Latrodectus; species Latrodectus geometricus. Next base: position 27,111 of record JAPDSC010020951.1, on the reverse strand, counting down.
AAAAGATAGCCGGATTGCTAAAATTGTGAAAGGTGTTTATCGTCCTCTATAAGACTGTAACAACCAGTTACGTACAATTTTTGTTCCGTCGATTCCGTTCGGGTATTTTTGATGTTAGAGATGCACCTCGCATGTGGATACAGCATCGTCGAAAATGTCTATAAAATATCAAAAATGATTGAAGTTAACCGCATGTCAGCAGTCATAACGCGCAAGACCTAAAAATCTACATGAAAGCTGTTTTAAACATTTTTACAAAGCGAATCCAAAAGAAGTTACATAAAGTTCACGTAAAAATAATGGATTTCTTTTTCCCCAACCTAATATTAGTAAAAATAGTCTTTAAGTTTCAATGAATTATCATGCTTTTGAACTTTTAATAAGAACATATCGTGCAAGGTGACACATTATGAGATTTTTAAAGGTATGTATAGATTAGAAAAAATTTCTCTTCATAAACTTAAAACCATGAAATATGAATGAAGAAATGTATTATCATCATGGCAACTTGCAAATCATGACTGCTTAAAAACAATGTAAATGCTTGAGAAGTAATCATACACTTTCCATACTTTAACCAAGAACTTTTACAATTTAAATATGTCATAGTTTTTATAAATCTCTCAAAGCAATAAAGACGTTCCTTGAGGATTCAGAAATCATGTAAGAATTAAGTGTGAATCCACAAAAACATAGAATGCATCCATCGTCTAGGAATTATTTTACGATATTATTTAAGGAGTTTTCTTTTCCTTCAAAGGCTTTCGTTTACACAATAAAGAGTTCCGAGACGAAATTCAATCGATATGAAAAGTTTACAATTTCATTCTTCGAAGCCATTCCATAAAAGAATGCTTTGTGACTGAAGATAACAGCTTATACCTGCTGAAACAGATCAAAATACACTTCCTCTGCCCGCACCACACCAAAATTTTTGTTTAGTTCTGTCATCTGCGCGTGTCAGCTCATCCCCCCCTAGGATCTCCCCCCTCTTCACGAAGCACCTTTGGCCGCCCCCTTTTAACGAAGTGCGAAAGCAGGATAAAATTGCCTCAGAACCTGCAAATATTACATCCAATGGGGAGCGAGAAAATATATGAGCACGTGCAGAGATCTAAAGGAAGCATAGAAAAAGAGGAAATAAGATAAGTTTCCTTTCCTCCTCCCCCCTTTCGTTTTCATGCACAGAAACCAGTAAGACGCTGAAATCGGTGAAACATAATGGACTTGTTTGTTTTCTTCTTTCTGCAACTAAAAAGCTATTAATTGGTTTTATGCATTCGTTACTATACGATATGTTTCCACCTGTTTATTTCTGATGAATAAAAATTACTAAATACAGCTAATTACTGAGTACCTGCCATGGTCACATGACAATTTTAATCTCTGCATTAACTGTCACCTTTTCTTGTTGTTGTTGTTGCGTGCCTCCGTGGTCAGCAGCGCTAGACCATTTCCATAAATGTGCACACCCTTAAAAAGTCTAGCACCATAAGTGGGTTTTCGGTCAAATCCCTCCTAGAGAGACCAAGGCACTCAAGAATATATCTGGAGTAGCCTGTTCAGTTGAACACTTTGAACAAATGACAAATTTCTTTAAACCCTCGGAAAATTTCAAAGTTCTAATGTATTTTTTACTTCACACTAGCACTAAAGTTTTAGCCTCTCACAAAATAATTTGTGTAGGCCCTTTCAGTATGATATTCTTCAGCAGAGTTAAGTATCGAACCTAAATTATTCCTAACTTGAGGACAATTCTTTCCTTACCCCACCAATGGCCTTGTAATAGAGGTATCATGAAATCGAACAATTTGAAGGCTGGACGACTATTTTTATATAAACACCATGAAAGATTATTGCTTCTAGGAATATTTGAGAGTTACCAATCTTTACACATTACTGGCAGCAAAGAAAAGTCAATAAACAGGAATTAGCTCGTTTTTTTATTTACGCTTAATTCATTGAAAGAGCATAATGGCAAAAAAATCTTTGCATTCCTTTGACGTAATATTTCTTCAATAATGTAGAGAAAAAAGCGACAACTCAGGTGTCAACTTCGTCATTTTTACATGGTTTTAAATTATGTGGGAATTGATGGAATTGAAATTAATTGTCAATTACTACACAGCTCGAAATCATTAATTTAGTACTTTATTGGATGTCCTTTATTTGTTTGATATCTTTTTCTTCATTTCATCAAGTAGCAGATTTGGTTAGACTATACTTTAGGGTGCCCCTTTGATTCTCACCAAGTTGTGATCGTGATTGATCGCCAAGCTGGACAAAACCGACTCGTGTTCTGATTGGTTTAGATCCAGTCGAGGCTCTGATTGGTTTATCTGATTGGTTACCTGTTTGCCCTGTAATCGGCGCGAACAGGAATGGCGCCAAAAAAGTCACCAATTTCACCAAAGGACACCCTTAGAATAGTTTCACGGCAGAATTTAGAAAAATAGATGCCAGATCAACTATCGAACACAAAATTAAATTGAAATCTATATAATTTTTTCCTAGTTGAATTTAAGATGTGTCCTGGGTAGTGATATCAGCAGATAAAGCAGGTAGTGCTTGCATTTCATCAATCAACATGTATATAAAAAGGAAAATGGATAATTTATTGACAAACCACCTTTTACTATATTGGAATGTTTATGTAAAATTACACTGAAATAAAATATCTAATATATTGCTTCTTAATAGTCGATAAGCAATATGGATTGATTTATAGCTTTCAAAAGTGGTTACACATTTAATAACTAAATAAGTAAAATGTTATTTGTATATACCCTTAGTACAATAGATTTCGAGTATCACACCTGAGGACTATAGAATGGCCAACTTTCTATAGCCATACTAATATGAAATCAAACTGCTACTCTTGTAACAGTTTGATTTTCATGTTGAGAATATAAATATTTTCAATAGTTCAAAATCGTTTTTAGATCTCTGTAGAACTCTGCAGAATTATTCCTTGTGTGATTGGTGGACAAACCAAACCGGTTCATTATATATGCAAAATGTTTAAATTCTAGTACTAAACTTATACAGAAGTTGTTGCTGATTGTCAGGGATGTAGTCAAAGACAAACCTTGAGAGTATTTAAGAGACGAACGACGATATCCATACCTGAGCTGGGACCTTCCATTTGAAATTTTTCCGTCACCTAAAGGCTGTGATATATTAAAATACATAGACTATTAACATGATGATAGATTTCTTGGTGTCTATGTATATAATTATTGCTTGAATAGATTATCAAATTAGGGTTTGAATACAAATTACATAAAATATAAATAATATTTTAAATATATATCTATCCCCCTTAAAGTTATTAATTTTATTTTTGAGATAAATTTTGGGAAAAAACTCATTGAATTCGTTATACAAAAAAAGAATAACAGCAGCTAAATAAGGATTCTTCCTGAACCCATTTCCTGACATTCATCATCAAACAGGCAGTTTCCTCTCGACATTCGGAAGATGCGGATCTTCACAATCAACCCTGTTTTCGAATACCTGACTCGTCGGCGATGCATGTGCGCATGAGCAGAGATGTATGGGCACCCATTACTAATGTCGTCTTACGGGCCATTACCGAACATGGTCCAAAATACCTTCTCCCTCCCTTTCACCGTCCCCAAATTTCGGGAAGTGAGCCTCTTCCTCGGGATGCTCCCTTCGAAGAAGAGAAGAGCAGCGCGGAAGAGGAGGAAGGGAAGAGAATGACGATTCGGATGATGAAAGATCACGCAGGGAGGATGCCACGCGCTCCGACCAGATGTCGAAACCCACCGCCGAGAGTTATTTTTATACCTTTTCGGGTACTCCCGAACGCCATTGGTCTCGGCTGGCACGTTACCCCCGCCTTCCGAGGAGCGACGCACGTGGACGTATGTTGGATCGCGTCCCAAAGATCCTCTTAGTGGGGATGCTCCTCCGCATCAGTTCATCTCTCTCGCTCTTCCCATTGAGAAAGTGCCCCTGAGCAATTGTTCGCCACTTGCATCTTCTGCAGACTAACTCACTGAGAAAATCGTCCAACCAGCCACCCGTTAAAATTCGAAAAGCTCAGAAAAAAATAGTTTTCAATTTAATGATAACTTTATAAAATTCACGTACATATAAAATTATATATTTAAGTATGAATCTATTGAATATATAATTTTTAATCTAAATAACGCATAAAAGTCTTATATTTCAATTGTTTAATCACAGGAGAAAATAAAATTTCCAAAGTGTTAGATCTGTAATATAATACTAATTATTTTTTACAAACAGCAAACGACAAAAACAAATAAATTGAATATTCATTATTCGTAAACCCAAATAATACTGATATTCGCGTATAAATCGTTTGCAATTTAATTTAATTCGAACGTTTTACTTAGATATATTTAGAATTAAAATATATATTTTTAAGAAGTTAATTCATTCGTATTTCCGAATAATTCCAAAAAAAAAAATTTTTTTTTCTCAAGTCTGAGTTCGAATTTTATTCAATGTACAATCATATATAAAATAAATCAGCGTAGATTTCGAAACAGTTATAAAAAGTAATCGGTATGAAAATATTTACAATAAATTTATTTTCTAGGTAAAAGAAAAATATATTTTTCAAATCGAGTTCTGTGATAACAAGCTAGTTAATTCCACCTTTTTCGAAAAGAAAAAGGGTGGAAAAAAAAAAGCACACGGAGGGTTGTAATCCGCTACGAAATGCCCTCTGACCCACCCCACTTGTTGAGTTACACACCTCGACCCCATAAATAAAAGAAAAAAACAGTTGCCCGGATTCGGTCTAGGTTCGAGACCTAATTAAAAGGGGGTAGGAAGTGCGAGGGAGAGATCGGAAAAAGACAGGGGGAGGAAAGAAAAAAAAGAAAGGAAAAGACAAGACAGGAAGAAGCTCCTGAGGAAGGGGGTAAAAAAGGTGGGGGAGGAAACACAACCTCTCTCTCTCTCTGCCGGAAACAGACCCCCTCAAACCTAACCCACGTGGCGCAACAACCGCACCGCCCCCTCCCTCAGTATCGTCGTCTTGAAGCGAAAGTTTTTATTTAGTCACTGTCTTCTTCCACCGCTAGTCAAGTGGCATCGCACTGTCCCGGGATGCTGTGATTGGAGGAGTGATCGACCGCGAGTCAGGAAATTTGTTTTGCTCCAGCTTCCCTCCCAGTGGATGCAGTGACGTCTTGAGGTGCTGCCTGCTCAATCATGCCTCGAGCTTTCCTCATCAAGCGCTACAAGTCTGCAGTGGACTATGAGGACAACCATCTGTCCAGAGGTGAGTTTCAAAGACAATTTCTCACAATTTATAGCTGTCACCACAGTTAGATCTTGATCTAACAAACAATAAGTGCAAAACAATGCGTTCTAGATTGTTTCCATGTCTCAGTTTAGTAACTATCATGGGTCACAGCTAATGAGACATAAATTTAACATTTGCATATATTTATTAAATTAAATATCATTAATGATACGACCTTATTTGGTAGGAGATACATTTTGTGCATAACATATTGTTTTCAGATGATTTCCACGTGTTTTGTTTTATAACTATTATATGAGCATTTAGATCATCGAAAAGTGGAAATTAAGAATTTTAAATAATTATTTTATATTTATATTTCTCTCTCTGTATTTATTTGGTAGGATATAACTTCCTGCAAATCAGTATATAGTGCTTAAGTTTTTTCGTATATTTATGTTTATAATCATTATATAAATAATTGTATTATTTATCAAGAAACGAGTTTTAATATACTTGAATATGAAAAAGAAATATTTTCGTTTCATATTCAAATATATTCTCGTAGATATTTCTGTTTTAATATCAAAAAAATATTGTGTGACCTAAATTTGCTTAATAGTTTCAGATTTTTGAATTTTTTAGACTTCTATTCTTTATTATATAGTAGTTATGTGTCACTCATATATTAAACGATGGAATTTCATATAGTATCTTTATTAAGTTTTTCTTTTATAAAATCCAGCTAAATGGAAATGAATCTGATTTGAATCATTAAACAACAACTAACCTAACTGTTTAACTTTTAGCTGATTTATTTTTGCATGCACGGTTTCTTTCATTGTTAACTTTCATATTTAAACTTAGAATTGAAAATAATGAATTATATTTAAATTATTTAAACTTAAAATAAAACTTGTAGATACACGTAAATAAATATTTTAAGCCTTGCGAAAAATAGAACCAATCCTTTGTTAATGTTTTATTCATAACTACTTTTATAACTACTTGGTGTATTTTTTCCTAATTTACAATTTAATTTCAATTTCTTAATCTGATACGATTGACAATGTTAAATTGAAATGTTAAACTAGATTTCATTACTGTTAAAATAAATTTTGCATAACAAAAAATCATTATTTTGTTAGAATGTGTTTATAATTTTTGATTTAAAGTATTTATTTTATTGTTTCAACAACCCTAATAATTCATGAAGGCAATTCGCTGAATTATTGCATAAATGCAGTAATAATGAAGATATCTGTGTGTAAAATAGTGATAATTTGAACATTTTTAGTACATAAATTAACATATAATTTAATTGACAGTATAATTAATTATAACTAGTCATTTAAGTAAAATTATAAATTGAAGTTCTTTGTTAATTATAAACATTTGATTAATTTTTATTCTTGAATATTTTATTTTGTAAAATGCTTAATTGAAAACAGTTAAGTATTGTTTACTAGTAATTATTCCTTAAAAAATGATTAAATGCCAATTGTCAATAAGCATACATATAAATATTGAACGCAATTGCCTTTATATCATTATACATTTTTTTAACGAATAAAAAAAGAGGGAATCATAAAAAACTGACAATCGAAAGCGTGCAGAATTTATTTACATAAATTACTTCCCACTTATTTTTTTAAGTTTCAATCGAATGCAATTTTCAACAAGTTAACTTCCAATTAAATGAATATAAATTTTTTATTTTTATTTTCAGTTGCTCTTATTTTCTTTTTATTATTTTTCATTGAGATATAATAATATATTAGTTTGGGGAAAAAGAAATCCATTATTTTTACGTGAACTTTTTGTAACTTCTTTCAGATTCGCTTTGTAAAAAGGTTTAAAACAGTTTTCATGTAGATTTTTAGGTCTTGTGCGAAGCTACGACTGCTGACGTGCTGTCAAATTTGATCATTTTTGATATTTTATAGACATTCTCGACGATGTTGTATCCATGCAAGGTGCATCTTTAGCATCCAAAAACCCAAACAGAATCGACGAAACCAAAAGTGTGCGTAACTGGTTGTTACAGTCTTATATAGGACGATAAATACCTTTCACAATTTTAGCCACCCGGCTATCTTTTTCGCCGTTACAAGAGAAAAACGAAAATGTATCGAATTTTCTGTTTGTTGTCTTCCATTTTTAAAACCTTGTACTCGTAACTGAATGAATCAAACAAAAAACCGCAAGAGGATATTTTAGTGTCAAATGTCACCTTTCCAACGAGCATAAATCTGAAATTGTTTGATAGATACCTCACGAGATATCGATCACTACAGACGTCTACCGAAAAAAAATAATGGATAACTTTTTCCCCAAACTGATATAAAAATATCGATATTTATTAAAGTATGATGCTTCACTATCATTAATGATTTTACCCATGTATAACAAATATTTTGATATAATGAAATTTAGACTGGAGAAAATGACGTCTGGCTTTAAATTTCATATTAGATTCCTTGAACAGAATATTTCCTTCAATAAACCTAAAATGAAGGAATTTCAAAGAGATAAGAAATCTCTATCAATTCTTTTTTAATAAATAATTTAATTTATAAATAATAACCTGAAAACAATTTTGAGATCTACAGAAAATCTTTACAAATATTTTTACGACGTGAGATCTTCTTTTAACGTGCAATATTTTTGGTTAGCATTTATAGATTAATTTTTGTATTAATTGTGATTATTATGGTGAGATTTTTATATTATTATTTCACGTTAACTAGTAAAGGATTATTAAATGGAAACCAAGATTCATTGAATATTGTGAAATTATTAATATTCTCATTCGAAAATAGTTTTCATTTTCTCTGACGCTTAAAGTAATTTAAATTAATCAAAATTTTATTTTTTATTAAAAATTCTGTAATAATGTTGTTTTTCATTAAATAAAGAAATGACAATATTCAGTTAAGCAAAATAATTTTTTTATTTTAGTTTTTTAAGACATTTTTTTTTATATATATTTAGTTTTCTAAATTAGAACTTAATATTCACATTAAGTATAATCATTAATGTTGGAATTTAAGACAAATTTATATTTTGTCTAAAATAAATAAATTATAATTTTATGATTTGTAAATAAAAAAGTGGTATCGATGGCACTTTTACTAAAGATAATTTAAGAGTTTACAATAAATCAAATTTAATGAAGTTATTTTCTTTTATTACAAAACCATATACATATATATTGATTTTAAATTAATAGCCAAATAATAGGCTATTACACACATTTTATATGAGTTCTAAAACTTCTTTGAATTTTGCGAATTGATACTTGTCAACTTTTAAAATTGAAAATAATTCCTTCAATAATGCAGGAATATTAAGAAAATTTTTCTACTATGAGCTAAACACAAGAAATATAAAGTTCAAATCAAAATTTTTTATTTTTTTTATATAAAAATAATTTTTATTTCTTGAACCTTAAAGTTATCAAAATTTATTATTAAATATTTTTAATAACGAAATAACCACATTCACACAAGTAAGCATTTGAGGCTATCAGTCTCCTTTTATTTACCATTTTAAACTTCTTTGGATTTAAAATAATCTTAAAGCATACATATCGAATTCTAGATACGATTAAGAAGTTTTTAATTTCATTGGTTTTAAATTATTAAAATAATGTTTCTATATAAATTAAGGGTAATCAAACATACCAATTTAAATTAATAATCCTTTCTAGTTATATCATAAGGTTATGATAGCATTTTTCCCTCTTCTGTAGATGTGCTTTCATTTAAACTTTAGTTATTCAGTATTATTTGGATTTCATCGGCGAATGACGCCATCTGATTCATGTTTGTAAGTAGTATCTGATATCAGAGGATGATGATTGACCGGATTCCCTTACAAGACTCTAAGATGATTGACAAATAATAGTCTGACTCTGTGATGATGCTATTTGCCATTATAATGATTAATCCAAATTCTTTTATTTGGAGTTTTTGTTCGGAGAATTCCATAATATTGCTTGCTTATCATTCATAAGAAAAAAGTAGATTTTATCTCCTTTTTAATATAATTTATCTGTCAAAGTTTATTTATATATATGTATCTAAGCACTTTTGGGAAAAAAAAAAAAAGATTAAAATGGCGTATTTTTTTTTAATCCTTTTTTGTACAATGAATATTTTTCTTTATTTTTGTTAGTTAATTTATTTGTTTTATTGCTAATCTATTTTTGCTGGTGTGAAAGTGAATCGAAAAGGGTGGCACAGAAAAATGTTGCCATATAGTGATTTAAAATTAATTAAAAATTTTGGAGTGGCTGGCGTGTTCAATCTTATTCTTAAACTTTTAGTAGCAATTTTGTTTTAAGTTTCCTGATTTTTATTATAGCCTCCCAATCCACCTGAAATACTATAAGGCGACTAGTAATTTTGTATTATTTTTAAGTAACGAGGTTTACACCTAAACTAGCATTTTCTTCACCAAATTTTTATTCCAAAATATCACCAACGCATCACCAGAGCTTCATTCCAACTGATCACAAAACATCACCAAATCTTCATTACAAAACTCACCAACAGACAGGCATTGGACATTAATAAGCATATGATGAATTTAGCATTAATAGTTTTTGTCGAAAATCGAACACACTACTTTCTGGAAACGTGTATGGCGTTTACCCGCTGCTGTTGATTTTTAAGGTTAAATTATGGCAATCACTTTCTGGGTACTTATTGATGCTGACTAATATCACTAAATGCAGCCAATCCCATTTTTATCTATATCCAAATGACGTGATCGACCTCAGCATCGTCACTTCGCTGATACGTTTTATTCTACACCAGAAGAAAGACATTAGATTCAATTGAACTTTTATTGTGAATTATTTCTTCTTAGCAAAAGAATTCTCACTTGGAGTCTCGTATTGGTCTTGTTACGTACCTGATTTTCCAGTGATGCTTTATTAATAAATTAAATAATAATCACGTTAATAATTAAACAGTAAAATCAATTAATTATGTAGACTTATCTTGCAATTTTTAAAAAAAAAAAATATTAGCATATCTCTACACATTTATTAAGCTGTAAAACCTGTTTTTAAAAATAAAAATAAAGCTAAAAATTTTTTAACTCTATAAAATGTAGAAAACATACCTGAAGTATTTTTTATAAATATATTATCTGGGAGTTTTTCTCGTGAAAAAGCAGTGTTCATTTTTCAGACTTACAGAAACAAAGCAAGATTAAGCGGAATTACCAGCTATAATTGCAAAAGACATTTAAATATTTCTGAATATTGAAATTACCATTAATTTCCTTATACAGGTTATGTTCTAAGCTAATTCTTATGGTTATTTCCTTTGACTTGAATGATGTGGAGGTTCGCAACGCAACAGCCCTAGGGTCAATTATCGCAAAATTATTTTTCACTAGCAGCACGTACCTTTTGGGGTAAATTCAATAACAATTAGCTCATTGGGTAGCGTTAGTGCAATGTAAATACATAAATATAATTTTTGAAAAGTAATCTTTACTCTTTTTTTAAAAAAATAAAATTGTCCTATTCTTAAATGGTAAAACTATACTTTAGGGTGCCCCCTTGGCAAACTTGGCGGTTTTTGTTTGGCTATCGTTATTATTGGTGATTTTTGTTGGCACAGAACAATCAATTGCTCTGTTGCAATCAGAATATGATTGGGTTTTGCCCAGCTTGGCGATCAATAGTGATTACAACTTTGCGAGAATCAAAGGGGCACCCTAAAGTATAGTCTAACCTCTTAAATATATCTATAAACAATTTGCGGAATTATAAGTGAAGATTGCATATTTGATTCATATTTTTGAAAATGCACTCTTAAAATTGTTTCAGTTTTCAACCTTTTTGCAAAGTTTATCAATATAGCTATTAATTCGAAATTTTGTTAACTTATTTCTACAAATTAATCTCTCAATTCAAATTTATATTACTATCTCTTGAGCTGTACAGTAAGCATGCAAAGGTAATTCATGGGATTTATCATGAGTCAATGGGATAGACTATAGACATACGTGACGGAGCACCTGGTCTGTACCATAGGTTATCAGGTATTGCTCCATCACGTAATACATCCGGATGTGACAGAATAGCTCCGAAATTAGAAAACAGAATTACAATACTGCTTTTCCATAAGGCTTCAATGTTAGAAGTTATAAAATGAACGGAAATAAGATATCGTCGACAAAATATTGTCAGAATTTCCGTTATAAATTGACGCATAAGGTAAATATTGCACTAAAAATTAAGAAAAAGTTATTCCTTAAAACTCCATTAATCTTGATTATAAAGAAACAGGTGAAATAGATGAGTCAATGGGACACAAAATTCTCGATTCAGATTGATTTTGAGGAAGCATAGCAATGCACGTGAACTAAATCACCACTGATCATGATTAATTTATACGACTAGGACGAAAATCTTTGATGCAGGCGAGAATCGAACTTGTTATTATATAGAAATAATAAAAGTGTGATTCCCGAATGAAATTTTACTAGAAAATCCAGTCAAATTACAAATACTCATCTTGATAGGCATGGATGGCGAAATAAAAATTAAATTCAAGATCTATTCTTTTATTTTTTTAATGCTTAAGATCAAATCTTGGATTTAATACTTTGAAGAGCGATGTTTCAATGACCCAGTGAAATTCCTACCTCCAATTTTAGTGGCTGGAGATTCTATTCCTTTCTTATGGTGAACTCTAAAGATCATTAATCCAACAGAGCTATGAACAATGGTAAAAAAAATCAACCGTCATGTACGTATGTTGTATTTCATCATCCTAACAAATAGTATTCCGCTGGAATACTTTGAGCCTTAAATCATCTTTCCCTCGTGGAGCCAACATGTCTGAGTGCGCAAAGACACCAATAACAACCGAAGAATTTCATATCTTTATCCGATTAAAATTACGCCATAATCTCTTGGAAGAACGGTATGCATAAGGAGTTCAGATAACGCCAAACCAGCCGCCTTGGGCAACAAGTACTCGCCATGGGCGCGAACATGGATAAGGTGTCTGAACACATAATCTCTAGGAAGTCTCCCTGCATGTTGTTCCATTATGAAGAGTATTATCCTCTTGAAGTACTGAGGAGGCTAGACTTACGAGTGTACAAGTGGGTCTTGGCGTCCATTTTGACCCGCCAAAGATGATCCACAGTAGCACTGAAGGATGGTGTTTGATAACATGAATAGGATATTTATCGCCAACTATTATGGACCACTGAATGGCTGAAATGATCTACCTACCCACTTGTGGGTAAAAAAGTTCTCGTCAGGGTGCCTTGACGTCGGCGACTTCTTCTAAGCTCCCTTTTTTTCCACAGGAAGTAGTTACGGTGTCTTTCTTCTTCACAACTTTTTCCTCATAAATATGATGGATGCGAAGTGCCCTTTTATTATTCGGTATGTTACATCACTACTTGCACTTGACAATCGAAATCGCAATATTAAAATACGGCTACTAGTAATTTTCTAGTAAATTTCTAGTAATTTTCTACTAGTAACTTTCTTCTTTTCGGGAAAAAGAATAATTTTTCCCGAAAAACTTCTAAATTCAAATAAGAAAAATTGTAGAGGTGAAGTGTTCCTACTTTTAAAGGAACTCAAACGGCTGTTATTTTTATTTTCCATCAAACACTTGAGGTGTAATTGTCACCCTTTCCTCAAGATTTAACCTCACAATACCGCAAATAGCAGATTTTAAAAATTACTACTTTAAGCTAAATTTATTTAAATCAGTTGTCATGAGCATCTACTCCTTTTTTTGTCGATATCTATAATAAATTAATTTCATTTTTCTTCTTTAATTTAAAATTTGAGTTTTTATTTGTACATAAGCATGTTTCCAAGTGGTATAAAATAACTTCTTACATGAGAGTAAATCTCAAGATAACAAAAACATAAATTGCTGATCACTGCATCGAAAAATGAACTACGTCAATCAGATATTTTTCATAAATCTTAATATGTTTTGAAATCGAAAATATGCACAGATTTTGGTTTAGATGTATAAAAGAGATGGTATACAAATATTGTTTCATAGTAAAACATTCCAGTATTTAAATGGATAAATTAAAATTTTGTTATTCTAATACTGCTTCATAGATTTTTTTTTTTTTTTTTGTGATGAGGAAATTTGCTATATGAAATAAAAATATTTTTGAGATTTTCAGTAAAAATTCACATGAAAGACAAGCATATAGTTCAAACCTATATAATACTTTTGTTGATTTTATTACCATTATGGTTACCAATCTTTAAAATTGAGTTGGTGAAAATTATGAATCAATTCAGTACTAATGTTATTTGTTTGGCGATATTATTTTAAAAAAATAATAAAAATATAAATCAAAACTAAAAAAACGTCGTGAGTTAAATTGTTATTTTAGTATTTTTGAATTTCACAGTTTGAGAGTTTTAATAACTTCCATCTTTTCCATTTTTCAAAATAAAATGCAGTTTTTCCTGATAAATGCAATATTTTTTCGTAATAAATAGAATACGTATTTATCGATATTTATGAATATCCTCAAAATTCTGGATAGTTTCTCGCATTTAATAAAGTGTGTCCCCATTACAGCCACTCTTATTTAAAGATTAGTTCAAACCTGAAAGTAATCCATTTCCACTATGAGCTACATAAAATTATTTATAAAAAAGGGAGGGAAAGAAAAAACATGATATCGCTCTTGCATCCTTCAGCTGAGGGGCAGAGGTGAAGAAAAATAGTACCATCCTCATATACATTAAAAAGCTCCATCCTCTGAACCAGACGATGTCGGGAAGAAGTAGTATCCTTATCTCCGAACGATCTTTTTTCTAAAAAGACCACCCTTACCCCTATATAAACTTTCTCAAATCCATTATCAAACTCACGGCTAGTGAGGAGGGAAAAAAAAACAATTTTAAATTCATAGACGCGAAAAAAAAGAAAGGAAATTGTTACATGCTTTGCCTTAACGAATCATCCGAATCTGGATCAATCTATCAACCCAACAACTTTGCTTTACCACACACGTCTTCAGCGCCATGTATGGGGGTCAACATTGATGAGGTCAACCTTTATGGCCATGCATCAACGGGGTTGTCAAGGGAGGAAAAAAGAGGTTCTTTTCGTTCCGAAATGAAGAGGATTCTTGTTCCCAGTGACAGAAAGAACCACTTTTTGGAAAAATTTAAACGCGTTAAGGCAGCGTCGTTTTCGTGTGAATTTCTTGACTTCGACTGCTTTTTTCTTGGGGGGAAAAAACATAAAGAGATCTTGTGAAATGAACTCGAAAGCAATTAACGGAATGTTATTCTTGGACTTATTCAATAATTAATTATAGAGAAGAGCTTTGCGTTCTCAGAAATTCGGTATTGTTTTTAGCAGGACTTGCTCTTTCAATTTTTTGATGAGCTTTTCATCTATCTATAGGAGATAAGATGGATGACGGGAAGATTACATGAAAGGAAACCTTGTGTCATTGATGGTCTAAAAATTGTTGTTAAACTTGTCATTAAAACTTCTAGTTTATTAAAAAAAATATTAAAATCTGCTTGTGTGGTAAATAGCTCATTTTTCTAAACCTTAATACAACTTTATCAGAAGATAAATTCTTTTGTCGAATTCTTAACTTATATTTTGAGAAAGTTGCTGTCACACCAGTTGCTAGAGCGTTAGCTCTCAAGTCCTCAAATAAACAATTTGTGGGTCCGAGTCCCAATGCAGGTGTGAATATTTGCAGAGTTTTGTAACATGCCTAAAGCAATATATCCTATTCGAATTATCACTCGTATACATAATATGATTAACCAAGCATAGATCTACCATGTAATTTCTTGACTCATGAATATTGACTGATAAAATTCTGGAATAGCTTATTTGAAATTAAATTTTTGGCCAACTATCTGATAATAGGTAATATGAACTAAATTTGTCCTGAGTTTGAATCCCTGTTTGGACATGGATGTACTTTCTCTCTCTCCTGTCTTTGTCCTTTGATTGTATGAATGGTTGCCTACCCTATAAACGGATACCTATGGTATATGTGTACTGAGGAAGTCGGATTCCATACCAAATTATGATTCATTTGGAAAAGTGGAATAGCACACCCCCATATTGCCAGCCTGTCTGGCACTCGACAAAAAAAAAAAAAAAAAAAAAAAAAAAAAAACTAAATTGTGTTTCGCCGTGACACTAAATTGTGTAAAAAATGTGTTTCGCCAATTTTTTCTGTAAAAGTTTTCTTTTCTTTCTTTCTTTCTTTTTTTTTTTAAAAAAAACTCAATTAGTCACATATATTATTCCAAAAAATAGATAAAAAAAATTTTATAATAAAGTTTGACATTTAAATAGTATTTAATACTAACCCCCCTCCCCCCAAAAAAGGAAACTAAGTAATTAAATTTTTATTTTATTATAAGTTTTATTTTGTAATTTTTTTTCAATTTTATGGTTGGGCTCAATAACAGCGATTGTTCCAATGTGTACACCAATATTGTAAACATTATTGTCAAGACACTTTATTTTTTTCCTAACAATAAAACACACACATGTCTTCTTAAAAAGATATTCCTTTATATTCCTCAAAATAAGTGATAAAATCCTACAAGAATTCTTTTTACTATGCTTATCTCTAAAAGATTGTAAAACATGACCACCTGACGAGTCCCGAATCCCAACCACCCCAAGAAGGGTTTCATTCCATGGGAAAAAACTTTTTCCTCTTAATTTGTTTGTATACACAACCTTGCGTTTCTCTGCTCTTCCCACCGTTCTGCTTACAAAGAACTGCTTATGTCGAATGTCATTCCTCCGTTGACAGTTTTATGTCTTTTCTCCCACAGAAACAAGCCCAGAGCGGGGAGTGTCAACGGCTGAGGGGTCCATACCCCCTTCATCTCTGTACTCCCCTCCTTACTGCGACAGTGAAACCGATTCCATCGGATATGAAAACCTCAAGCCGACGAGTCCACATTCCCCAGCACATGAGTCCAGGTCGTTGCAACAAAGTCCGTCTTCGGATGACAGTCAACAGCATCTTGGAATCACGGTAAGTGATCAAATTATACCTTTCAAGTTCATCATAATAAATGAGTGCTGTATCCATATATATATACTAGCTGTACCCGCCCGGCATTGCCCGTGCATTTAGAAAATGCAGATAAGTGAATAGCGCAGGAATAGTAGTGTAGGACATGTAGACTGTCTCTCTCTCTTCCCCCCCCCCACACACACACAACATTCCCCGTCGATAAAAAGGAACAATATATCCTAAATATTTTAAACGGAAAATTTTCCAAAAGATGGTCGCCAGAATTGTTTCTCAAAAGGAGCTGGTACAACCCCGGAATCAGCTATCGGCGAGTAGCGATCTCGAGAAGAAGTTTTATAAATAATTTTTTTAAAATTTTTCTAATTCAAAAAATCGAAAATCGGGCTTCGAGGTCTGGTGGCCAGCCCCATCTTAGCGAGAAAAAAAGGCGCCAAAAACAGGTATTTTGCTTGGCGAGAAAAAAAGTCGCTAAATATCTGATTTGGGGGGAGTATATCAAAGTAGTTCCCATTGCAAAAATTAAGAAAAACAATAAAATCTCTTGGCTCAGATTTACTGTACGGTCGCTCTTGGCGCGATTTTCCAAAGTTGGCGATAAATAACATTTTCTGACAATCCAACCAATTCTGATTAATCGCAGATGAAGGATTCCAACCAATAAAAAATGGGAGATTCTGACAAACTGGGAACCAACCAATGAAAAATGGAATATTTTACTTATTTTCAGACTTCACTTGTGCAGATTGGCGAAATTGGCAAGATTTTTGGCGATTTTTTAAAAAATCGCCAAGAGCGACCGTACAGTAAATTTTTACCAATCTCTCTTTTTTTTTTTTTTTTTTTTTTTTTTTT
>JAPDSC010020950.1:0-21389 GCA_026290005.1 Latrodectus geometricus | reverse complement strand
TTTTCTTTTCTCATTTGGTACAAATTTAACGGCTTGTTAAAATACAAAAAGGTTACATATTAAACTTTTGGGTGTTTTGATATATATACATATTACATTTTAATAATATAAATTTTAAAAACAAAACAAAAAATGTTTTTACTCAGCATTTTTGTACGATTATCAAAGAATATTAAAAATTTTCCAATTTTAGTCTTTCATAGTAACTAATAAACATATTCTATTTATATACCATTTTTCTATATTGAGAAATTATTCAAATGAAGACTCTATTCTTATTTCTTAAAATATATATTGTTAGATAAAAGTTTTATATTTATAGAGAAATTTGTGAAAATGTAAACCTTATTATGAAGTATTCATTGTATGAAAACTATTGCATATAAACAATAAATTATCATTTGTCTACTACTGTTGTTAAGTTACCAAGTTTAGTATTCTAAAATTAAGATTTTTCAATGAAGACATTTTCATATTCACAAGAGAATTACAGAAATTAACCTCAAAACTTTAAAACTGAATATGTAAAAATTAGATTGAAAATAGTGAATGTCTAGATTACTACAAGACAAACAGAAGAAATGAGACATGAAAACAGTAGAGAAGACATAGTTACATTAAATATCATAAAAAAGAAAACTGCAGTGAATTATTTTAAATCCAAAATGATTTGCTTTGAAAAACAAATTAAAATTATATGAAATAATAAAATAACCAAGCAATCATGAAATTTTTATTTTGATTTGAAAAATAAAAGAAACTTAAAATACAATAGAAAAAAATATTATTCTTACTCAATTCCCATATTTGGATGTTTTCTTAATAACAACACAGAGTGATTGAAGATGTAATCAAAGTTATCCATCTGTAAAAATAAAAGTAACAATAAATAATTAGACACTAATATTTTTAATAATTTTTCAACTCTTGATTATTCTAGATAAATATTTAAAACATATGCGGTCTTTGAGGAAAACATTTTAATGATTGCACAATGACTGAATTTAAAAATGTTTTAAACAATTTGTAGATTGATTTTAAAATGTTTTTTTTTTTTAAATCAATATGCAAATTATTCAAAAGACAAATTGGAAAAAATTCAAAAGTTATTAAAAAAAAAAAAAAAACCCATAATTTAATTTACAAAGGAAATATCCATATTTATTAAAAGAAAGTTTAGTTTTTTTCTAATATGAACTTATTGCCCCCATATTATTAATTTTTCAACAATATTAAGTTCTCTGATATACCAGCTAATATTTTCATTTAAGAAACTTCATAATTTTTCTTACACAAATGTGTAAGATACATCAACAGTAAAACTTTTTCCCAGGTAATTTTTTTGTAATTAATAAATATATTTCATTGAAAATACAACAAACAAAAATAACCTACACAAATATAAACCTTTTTTAAATCAAGTAAAAAACATGGTATTCATTTTAACACACAAACTAGCATGTCAATTGAGAAAACAGTAATAAGAATTGGTATACAAATTCTTTTTTCTTTTAAATACTTAAAGACAACTGTAAGCTTAAAAATATAATAAAAAAATGCAAGTTTGAAAATATTTCTCATGTTTTTTATAAAGCACACTTTATAAAAAAATCCTTTGTGATAAATACAAAGTATAATATATATATATTAACAAAATTAGTATAATTCCAATTTTTTTTAATTACTAGTTAATATTTAATTAAAAAATGTTATTTAACAAGTTCTAGTTAAGTCATGATATTTGTCAATATCTCAAAATTAAATTTCCTCCTTCTATTTCAAAATAGCAATTCATTTGTAAATCAATTTGGGTAGGTTTTAGAGGAATAATCACAAATAAAATCACAGATGCTAATTTTAATTTATTTTTCTAAGAATGATAAAAACATGAACTCAATATCAAATATGGCTTGAGAAGCCTATAGAAATATTTATGACACTGGCATCTCAAATATTTATAATTTAAATGTAAAGCTGGCTTACAAAGCCCAAACAGTTAGCTAATCATTAATTTCAAGACTGATGTTTCCAATAGCAAAATACTTATGCATATAAGATGGCTTAAGAAACCTAAATAATTATTTCATTATTCATGATGATGACTGCTAAAAAGAAAAGGGGGGGGCTAAGAAGCTAAATAGAATATTGTAGTTACAAAGTGATATTCTCTTTGTACAATACACCAAGCTCTTGGTTTGTTGCACATTATCCTTTTTCTTGAGTAGCAAAGAGAGGGCGAAGGATCGGCCAGATATTATTTCAGGGTGTTTTTAATTTACATTTAAAAAACAAAATTTTTCTTAAATTTAAACATACAAGGATAGAAAGTTGAAAAATCATGCTCTAGTTTTCTTCCTACAATGAGTTTTATAATTAATTTAAAAATTACAAAGGTTCATCGAATTTATAGCTTTCGTTTATAAAATCTTGGATTTTCGATTATATTTTTTGCTGAATCAAATGCTTTTTCTTGATATTCTTTGCTGAGTAGTTTCAATAATTTCTTTTTTCATAACACATAGTTATGTACTGTATATATACACATACAGTACATAACTCAATATTACAAACCAATTTCCTAAAAGGGCTTCTATAGTTCATTCTGAGAATCATTTCTTTTGTGCAGGTACAAAATCTACATCATCCACACCAAGAGAGACTTCTTGTTCAGTTAGTGTTAATTTTGATAGGAAATCAAAGTATGTAAGACAAACATTAAAATCACCTTCCTTTTTAAAGTCTTGAAATGTGCAGTCTTACAAACTAAAAAAATATCTCTTTTTTTTAGTCTTGTATAACTAACTCCTTTATGGATACACAAATGCTCAGCATATTTTTCTCTTCAGCCAATTCAAACTGAGTTCTACAAAAAAATATGCATGATACAACTAACAAAATCATTATAAAATGCTTTAACACACATTTGGTAAGCAGCTCTATTTGTTTTCCTAAAGTGAAATTGTGAAATCATATACCCCCTTTTAAACACAAAGTATCATTTTAAATTTTGCACATAACCATGTAAATTGAAACACGAAGAGTGTTTATAAAACAAATTCAAATCAAATGTAATAGTTCTCTTTTTCAGAAAATATAGCATTTTAGGGCAATGATTATTATCATGAAATAAAATAAAAGGCCAAAAATATTTATTGCTATTCAATATATAACAATTTGAAATTATACTGGATGTCACAAGCAAAACTGACACCTTAAGAACCATCTTTGATAAACGTCATCTTGGGCCAGTATTTTTTCTTTTTTGAAGAAAAATTTTTTTTTTAGTTTCTCACTTATTATAAAACCTCAACATATATTAAAGGTAGAAATATTTGTAACTATGAAGTGTAATTTTCCCTGATTGAATTGATATATAGTATATCAAAGATTCTTTAATTAAAATTTCCCTTTGAAATGTTGGTAAAAAGAAAAACAATGAACAAATTGTTATGAAATTTGACGATAGATTATAAAAAGTCATAATATATTATTTTCTACAAAACTTAAAGCCACAGTTAATAATGCTGCAGATAAGTCTAAAAAGTTTTTACTCTTTTTAAAAATATGTTACAAAGCATAATGAAAGTACCATCTACCATTATTTGAAACGATTTAACTCTAATGTCACCTTTTTTAATTTAACAAAATTGCAATACAACAAATAATGGAATCATGATCAAATTATTTGTACAACATAAAATATTTTACAGCAGGAAGTATAAAATAACCAATAAAAAAGCATTTACATAATTCTAATCTGTATTTCTTCAGTGTAGAGAATTTATTAGCTAGTGAAATCATACACAGCTATATCAAATATTATTTTAAAAACTGAAAACATCTTAAGGTAGTATGTAGACTATTTTCATTCATACAACTTACTTCAACTGAGCCACTTGTACTGAAAAATTCTTTCATTGACATCCTGGCCTCTGAAAGAGTTAAATTTCTTTTCTTTTTCTCTAATTCTGAAGAGCAATCATAAACACCTAAAATACAAAGAGTCACAAAACCATTACTAAGATTAAATGAGTTTGATAAGTAAAATTTGATTAAAAAAATGATTAGCATGGAAATTTGTTAGTTTATATATATATAATTATTACATATAACTGCATAAGTATGCTATGTATTTAAGCACATAATAAATGACATTACATTTTAGAATTATTAATTGAGCAATTTAAATATTTATACTGTTTCTGAATTACCAGTTATATCAACTCTATTTCTATAATTAAAATACATAAGATTATAATTTTTATAAAATTTAATATAAAATATAAAATTAATACATCATTTAACATTAAATTTAAATTTATTTGTTAAAGGATAATTCTAATTCAGAATTATATAAATGTTGTTAAGTCTAAGACTTTTCAATGCTATTATACAAATTTAAATTTTGCTCTTGAAAAAATGAAACTTCTGATTTACAATCATGCATTAATTTTAATGTCTTCTATGGTCATTCAATTTGATAATTAAAATTTAAACTGTATTTAGCAATTTTTGAAGCAAAACTTTTATAAAATAAAGATTTTAAAATTGAAACAGCATGAATGAGGATAGTTTGCGTTTTAAAAATTCATGGACACTTACTCATTTTTAAAAGGGCATATTCATTTAAAATTCTAAGATTTCCTAGAACTAATTGTTTATTGATCATAAAAAAACCTTAAAGGATAGCTTAAAAATCATTATAGACAAAATCCAATTAAATTAGAAGCAGATAGAAATAGATTTTAAATAAAAGTTCATAATGGTGTCAATTGTAAAGTTCTTTGTATCATCTAATGTACTTTTCTTTTTAAAGTTTTTTGTTTCCTTTTAGCCCATATATATGTATATTTCTTACAGTGGAATGAGGCCATAGCTATGTTGTACAGCCAAATCATACACACTGGCCGCAAACCTTTTGAATTGGTAGAATTTTCAAGTCATGTAATTGTATAGGTTTGCACTCCCTGCATAACTTCCGACATTTTTATTATTGAAAAAATTGCATACCAATATTTATTGAGATCTATGTTTTTTCCCCCCTACTACTTATGTTGGTTTTAAGAAGAGGTAGAAGTATAGCTCTTTAGGATAGGTAGCATTTTTGTGGTTTAAACTAAAGAAACGAAACTAAAAAAAGTTAGATAGAAAGTAGCTGCTCTAGGGAAAAGAGTTCAAGGGGGGGGGAAAAGGGGGACTTGTACTTTCATCATTCTGCAATTTTTTAACCATGCATTGTTAATAAATTTGGTATTTGGTTGTTAAAGAAGGTTGGTCTGTCTTATTTTTATAGCATGGTAGGAACACAAATTAAACCATTTTAGATAGATTGTAGTTATAAGTTGTGCATATACATTATTATAAAAAGCATTTAAAAACAAAGTCATATTAAAAGAAATCATTCTTTAATGCTGTGGAGGTTTGATGTAGAAAAACACACAAAAGTAAATTGAATCAATCCAATAAATAAATATTTTCTTCTTCTTTCATATTAGACAAGCACATAAATTTACATGACTAATATATTTGAAAATAACTAAGAAATATCTGGAGAACATGCATGGAAATTGGCATTTTGCAAAATTGATATTTTATCAATAAGCTTGCTTTAATACAGCTTTGCACTACAGCATATTTACATTTTCCTTAGACCTAATCAGTTTTTACTAGAATCAACACAAATGTTTTGCAACTTTATAATTTCTCTTTTATTTTCTTTGACTTAATTATCTAAACAAAATACATCAAACAAAATTTCTTCATTTACATTATGTGTGGTAATGGCTTAAAATTTTATAATAAGAATAAATATATACCAAAATATTTATGGGGGAGGGGGACAATGAAGTGAACGGGAGAAATGCGAAAGTCTCAGTTATCTTCATTTCGTCAACAATATCTAAAAATTTTTTGCCTAGTAATGTGTTTAAATCTTTAAATATTAAATGCTACTTTAACTAAGCACAGTACTCAATTTTCTGAACAGGCTTCCAAAATTAAACAGCTCCTTAGGATATTAGAATCCTGCTTAGCTTAAGTAACATTTGATATTTCCAATTTCAAGAAACGATGATTTTAATAAATGAAACTGCTCAAATCATTGATAAATAATAAGAGCCAGTCAATCAAAATTGCAATCAAATTTATAATTTTTTTATATGCCTTTAAAAGATTTGCTCATTTTTAAAATTGGGGATTGAAATTATACTGATACTGAGGAAAATACTTTTTAAATTATTTTCACAGGAATAAATTTTTTTAAAGATGGATAGTTTATATTTGTTTTCATTTTATACGCACAATTTTTAACATATAATTTTAAAAAATGTAATCTTTTTTATAGTATAAAAGGAAAAATAATCCCAACCTTCTAAAATATGTCACTATTATAGCAAAGATACATTTTAAAATAACTAAAAAAATACAAAATGGGAAACGCTGACAGAAATGTACTTGAAAATAAGGTTTTCAAGAAGGGGTAAATAGCTTTACAAATTATGATATATAGCATAATTTATAGAGGTGACACAATACTACTAACATAATTTATAGAGATAACAGCTCAACAAATTATGTTAGCAGAAAATATATGATTAATGAAAAATACAAGTGTCACATTTTTTTACGCATTGAAATGCTCACAGTTTTTATATATATTTTTTAATTAAATTTTTTTAAGTACTCATTTATAATTTAAATTATTTTTTGATTTAAAAATGAATTTCTCTAAAATAGTTTAATATTTAAATGATTTTTGATTACACAGAACTGTTTTTAGAATTACGTAGGAGTCAAGTGATATTATGAATGTAGTTAGTAACCCACATCTTAGAATTGACAGAAAACTGGTAAACATTTTACGGACTGACATTGAACAAGAAATGCTCTAGATTTATTAGTAGTAGACATAATTATTTTAGCTTTGATAAACCAAGAAATATTAAATTAAAATCCTTAGTCATTAACCTTTCAATGTCTTGTTAGTTAAATTATTAAAAATAAATAACCTTCAATCAACAATCTTCTTTTAAAAACATTTATCTTAAATACTTAAAATTTATGTTCAGTTAGGTTTTATACCTGACTTTTGACTTTAAACAAAAATTCAAAATTAAAGTCATTGATTAAGTTAATTTTAAATACATTTTTTTAATATTTAGCCAAAAATGCAATTGATTTTGATTTAAGCGAATGGTCATGGATATAAAATTAGGAAATATTTTAGTTACATTTCAATATATGAAAAATTTCAATTATTCTAAATAACTTCATTAATGTATAGATACAAATATTTTAGGAATAAATTTGTTAATTATGTGACAAAAAATTAAATGAAAAAAAAGTATCACTAATAGATGAAAATTTGGATTGCTTATAAAAAACTTGCAATTTATAAATTTATCGAATATTACAGATTAATTTAAAAATATTCAAATCACATTTACAGATGGCATTCAATATACTATTTAATATGACAATAATTAAAAATGCTATGTTTTTCTTATAAGTTTTGATATATTTTTAACTATCCAATGTTTGTGAAAAATCATAAATTTCTTATGTTTTTAGTTTTTCACATAACTATGTGTAACTAACTTAAACAATTTCAATCAGATGAAGAATATTTAAGCATTGAGATTTTTTTACTTTTAAGTATTGAGATTATTGAACTAACATACTAATAATATCTGAATTAATATATTGAGCTGATTCAGTACAGGATAACAATATCCTGGGCAAATAAAAAAACACATTTAAAAATATCTGTAAGAATATTATGAGTTAAGAAAAAATTATTACTTTAGTAATTAGGAGCAGTTATAAACAATACAATAAACATCTTTTCTTACAGTGACATTTGAGGTAAAAAGTGGAGAAAAAGAGCAAATATATTTACCAGCAACAGTTGTTAATAGATGATAAAGTTCACGAGACATGAGGATAAGATTTTTGCAATGATCCTAAATAATAAGATGCATCAAAGTATTAATTACATTCAAAAATTAAAATAATTAAAAATTGATAAAAATATAATACCACATAATTTTGTTTTATAATAATTTTTAAATTTCAATTAATTAAATTTGATTAAAAATATGTTTAATCCACATAACACTGAATAGCAAAAAGAATGTTTCATCATAAATAGCATTATATAATGAAATGTTTTCAGCGCACTGAAATTAAAACTTAAAGAAATTTTAAAGATGAGTACAATATTTTAAATCTTAAAATAACTGGAAAATTTCTGCAACTATTTCTTTGCTTTTTCAAAAGTCAGCATAATACGAAATTAATCTCAGATATTAATGTTTTGTCTAAAAGAATTTTTGTTTTTTTAGCATATTTTACATATGCCAAAGAAATATAAAAAATTCTCATCAAAATACTTTTCAAACATTTAAATTAGTATAAATTTATTACGAAAACCTAATGGAATTTCTATGCAATGGATTTTTCCTTCATCTAGATAAAATAAATAACTAAAACAATTTTTCAAAAAAGTGTAAAGTGTAATTTAATATAAAAAAAAATCATGTTAATAAAAAAGGGAAAAAATAAATAAAATAGCATTATTTTTAACAATGATTCTGTGAAAATTGAACTTTCATAACCATAAGTTAAAATTTCTTTTAATGCTTTGTTATTATTATAAACAGCAATACACTTATTAGATAATACATTTAAATTATAGCGCAAATAAAAAATAGTAAATGATTTACCTCTTCAATTCCATTGCAAAATTTTGAATCTAGAATTAAAAAAAAAAAAAAAAAAAAAAAAATGAGAATATAAAATGACAAAATATAGAAACTATTTTAAAAATATAATTTTGAATTATCAGAAAACTTACAACTTTTATTAGCCATTTGAGAAGTTTTTTGCAATTCTGTTACATACACTGCACCAATGAAGATGAAGAATGTGGCTGTCCCCAATAATAAAAGCCAAGATATGCAATGAGAATAATTTGTGGATGAACCTTGTTCCAGTCTTTCTTCACTCAATTCTCCATTTGATAGAGTATTTGAAATATAACCATTTGAATGATAGTCAGGATTATGGAGGTCTAATAAAAAAAATTAAATAAAACATTCAGAATTATTACATAAATTTAACAAAAAAATCAATACACATTAAAAGTAACATTAATGTTAAGATTAGATTTTCTATATATCTTTTAAAAATTATCATCCTTGCAAGTGAAAAAATTAAAAGTTATATACAAAACTTACTTTTAATAAAGCATAATTAAAGTTAAATTTTGAAAACTTAATTCCAAAGTAAATATCAATATTCAAAATATTATAGAATTGATAAATTCGTTAAAAGATTAACTAGAGTTAATTTTTTTTAATTTCTACAAGTAATGAAACTAAATGGGGAAAAAAATCATTTAAATAAAGGAATATGATTTCTTTTTGATAACATAAAAGAAAGTAATTCTAAAAAGGTCAAGTTGAAATCTTATACAAAAAGTTGATAAAATTTTTTTATTGGTTTAGAACAAATGACCAAAAAAATATGCACTAGTAAATGAAATTAAAACTTAAAATTTTCAGTTAAATGCTTATTAGAGATAAGTTGGTTGGTTTAAGTTTTATGGCACTAGGTCCAAAAACATGCTGCACCACCTGTTTAGAGATGAGGTATGCAGATGTTTTTATGGTATGGATTGTACATCATTATAATGCTAGCAAATATAGCATGTAAGAGTGCATTTCATGATGAATGAAATAAAATGGGCAAAATATCTCTCAACAATTGAAAAAGGGCTCACAGTTGACGTCTATTTAACGGGATCCTTAATTTTTTAGATAGCAAATCCCCACTTTGTTTTCAAAAGCAACTACATCAAAAGTTAGAATCAGAACCAAGTCCTTAAATGTGGTTTGAATAGTTTTTCAAGAGTGTGATTAGCATCATCTTTCATGAAATGTAAAGCAAAAAAGGACTCTTTCAAGGTTCAAATGATAAAAAAAAATTATCAATTAAGGCTCTTCTCATTACATTTTAACTCAAAGCATATGCAGAGAATGCAAATAATAAAAATGAACAGTCTAGTGGTAGTAAGAAAACCACTCACATATCTTCCTAAAATACAAAATTTTGTTTGCAGTGATACCAGGGAAAGATACTGTATATCTGAGAATTTGAAACAAGTAATCTGGTCAGATGTCACGCTATACGTACTTTGCATTGATGGAAAATGTAGAATTTGGCAAGAACCCAACAAAGTCAAAAATTTGTCTAGCCCTACTAGCACTATGTAAAGATCTGGTAGAATATCATGGTATGAGGCACTTTTTGGTAGCATCGATGTATGCCCTTGTCTTCCTTTAGAAGAAACCAACAGCCATGAGATACCTAGTTGGTTGGTTGGGTTTTGTGGCACAAGGTTCAAAAAGGACAAGCTGTGCCAAAAAATTAAATTTTAAGAAAAACTTTTATAGGCAAAACCCATACTCAACGTTAAAAACTTAAAAAACAAAAACAGTTGTATATAAATATATTAAAATCTTAATGAGTATAATTGCAAATGTAAATTAAAACTCATAATGTTTAAATAAAATGAAGAAATCCAATTGCCTTTAAATAGGCAAAAAGATTTCTGTGGGGTGGTTCCCCCAGCAAATCAGACAAGGTTAAAATATCAGATTTAAAAAATTGTAAACGTTGTTGGTTAAAATAATGACATGAAATTAAAATATGATAAATAGTGTATGGTTCATCACACGTTTCACACAATGGATTTAATTCACTTAACAACAAATGTCTGTGAGTGAAACGTGTGTGTCTGATACGAAGGCGAGTCAATCTTACGTCTGCACTTCTTAGCGGTAAAATAGATAATGAGGTGATGGATGAAAAAATACAATGTAATTTATTGGCAACCTGCATATTCCATGATTCCTGCCAAAGTTAATAAATGAATGATTTCACACCCATTCTCACATCAGAGAACAGAACCGATGATATAATTTGACCTGATGCAGCCTTAGCAGCTGCATCTGAGATACCTAGATATAGTGGCAGATAAAGTACACACTACAATGTTGCATTTTTATTCTGATGCTATTGGATACTTCATGGACGATAATATAACTATTTATCATACCAAAAATGTTCAAAGTTGATTTGTTGAACATCAATCTGATTTTCAATAGCTTCTCTTTCCATTAGAAGCCCAGATCCTTACCTCACAGAAAATGTGTGGAATATGATTAGAAGAGGCATCCAATAACTCTTGCATTTAATTTACAATATCCATAAAACTACATAGCAAATGAGTGGCATTTTTTAAATCTAAATGCACTCCAGAAGCACATATTCAATGCCAAAGAAAATCAGAGCTGTTATTTGTGCAAAAAGTAGTCCAATAAAATATTAATATTAAGTTTCTAAAACATTAGCAGGTATGCATATAACTGACCTTATTTTAATAACATTCAAGAAAAATAAAATATCTTTTGACAATATAACTATTTCTAATAATGACTAAGAAATCCTCATTGTTTAATATATAATTATTATTCGATGACAAATTGATAAATGTGGTAACTAATTTTAAATCAAACTTATAATTCTACAAAAAAGTTTTTAAGCATGGTCATTTTATTGAATATGTACAAACAATTAAAATGTTTATATATACATACATGCACATAATATGTTGCCATAAAATAGAAATGACATCACTTAAATAAAATGTGACACCAAGAAAAATATAAGATTCAAATACTGATATAAAAATAAATCAGTTTAGCCAAAAAAATGAAAAGAATAAATAATGGGAGAAAAAAATTAATTTAAAAGCTATATATAAAATGTTTTGCACAATATACATTTTAAAGAACAGTATTTTTAAACTCATTAAGAAAAACTATTTTAATTCTATATTATTGAGTGTTTTATAACTAATAAGTTATTAATAACTTCTACCAATTACTTTTTAATATTACATTTACAAATGCATTACAATTTACTCTTTCAATGTCTTTTTTTAAAATATGAATTACTTAATTTGGGAGAATTTTTTCAGAGAAAAGTAAAATTTCATAATCAAATATTTAATATACAATGAATATCTAACAATTTTACAAATGCATTTTAATTGTTATAAATAAGCGAGTATTCAACTGCAGAGGAGAATCTGCACGAGACAAAAGACAATGATAACTACTTAAGATCTAATAAGAAAACTTTATAATTTAAAACAATATACCTTTGGAATAACAAACACATGTTAGCACTTTCACACACAGAATAGTTATACATTAAGATGCACATAATATGAAACTAGCATTGGACTTTCAAAAATAGTACATTATTAGATGATAAAAGATAAACATTAAATGATTTGTATTTCTTAAGAACTTTGTAAAATGAACTGTGGTCTATCAGAAAAAATTGTTGCAATAGTTCAAAAGCAAAATATTTTTATAAATATAATTATTGACATTTTTCTCTTTAAAATGTTCACTTTTTTTTGAAATAATTTAATTTGTTTTCCTTATTGTTTGAACAGTTTAGAATTGTATAATTATATTTAGAAAAAATGAAGATGCTTTACAATGCAAAGTAAATACTTAATTTGACTATTTTTAGGTAGTTCAGTGTACTAAACTGCTACAGACTCTTCGCTTATTTATAAGAACTATATTCAAATGAAAGATATAAACTAAATTTAATACAGCATATTCCACCTTCATAATATTAGTACACAGGAGCATCCCTAGCAAGAAATCTAATATGGCCGCAACTCCCTGACTGCTCTGGTTAGGTTAACAAGCGGTCACCGTAAATATCTTTCCTTTGAAAGTGGCAGAAAAATCTATACCATTGATTAAAATACTGTGATGACCAGCAATCTTTACCAGATGATATTCTGAGTGGCATCAGACTTTCTGCAGGGAACTTAACCTGCAATCCCTTCATTATTACAAATTTTTTTTTTTTTTTTTTTTTTTTTTTTACAGTCAAAAACTTTTTGGAGCTGATCTGATCTAAGTTATATATTTAAAGGATAAGCAAACTTTTAATTTCCATTTTCACCTTTTTGCTAAAAGCGATATTTTAAGCAGAATTATACAATGAACAATTTGATTAGTTAAAATAAATTCCCTTTCTGTTTTTGATTCAAGTTATAAAATTGGATATAACCTGAAAATGAAAAAAAATATGTATATCATTGCAAAACCTTGAAATGCTCTGCTTATTAAGATACCAGCAGATAAATGTCATTGGCAAGTCTACTTAAAATGAAAATTATGCAATAAAGGATCAATATTAAATATCGCTTTCATTAATTTTGTCTATGTTGACATGAATATGCAAAAAGCAGTTGTGACTAATATTGTATACTTTTCTGTATTTTTTTTATTTGCCAGCAATTGTTTACTAAAGTGAATAATGTAATACATAGCCATAAATAAATCAATTATTATATTATAATATAAAATAGTAATTTATAGTATGATAATAAGGAGACATTCACAAGCCAATTGGGGTTTATTCTAGGTGAGAACAGTCTATTACAATATTGCAGGCAGAAAAAAGAAAAGTACCTACTTTTTCACCATATCACAAAACATATCACTTTTAGATACATATTTTTTTTTTCATTATTTAGAAAGAATAAATTTAAAAAGACAAAAACTTTAACATGTTTTTATGCAATGGTTCTCATGTTCTTAACAAGTTTCTTTAAATATCCTAAGGAAATTTTAGTAAATATCGAGTCTCAAAGAATTATATAATTTCTGTCTGTATAAATTATTATATATTAAAAAGTCAAAAAATCATTGCATAAAGCAATGAAAATAATATATTTTGAACTCAAGTAAATTTATTATATTTATGACAAACTCTGCAACTTAGTTAACCAAAAATTTACTTAAATGCAACAAAAAAAAAAAAGTTCTATTTATGGTTGTATTGTATTATAAAAACAGTATTATGTGGAGAAATTTTTGATTTTACATTCAGTCAATTTCATATAGGAGGTTGTATAAGATATTTATTAAAAGGAATAGTAGACAAAAACAGAAATAAAAGTTGTGAGTGAGTGTTTTTTACTTAAATCTAAACAATAAAATTAAACAATACTGTAATTAAGTTAGTTTGTGTTACAAAATTAAATTTCAAAATCAGTGAAAGATTTTTACATAAATATTATACTAATTGTATTCACAATATATGCTAATGTGATTCATTTTCTAAATTATTACCAGCATAAAACATTAGCTGTATATTATTTAATTCCAGGTAAATTTATTACATAGTGATTTATCATCATGAAATAACACCTCCTCTGAAATAATTAAATTGAAACAAACTTACTGACTAAGGATTTCTAAAGAGTTTTTACACTGATTGCCTCAGGAAATGAATTTCCCTTAAAAGACTTAAAAGCAAAATTTTCGTATTTTATAATCTAATATTGGACAAAAGATTATTTAGAAAGCCTTAAATAATAAAAATGGCTACATTAAAATTCTTAATGTTTGATATTATTTTTATGATGCTTACGATTTGCTGTTTTTCTTCTAAAATGGCCTTTTTGGCAAAATCAGTGTTAGCTTATTTTGATAAAGAAGCTTACAGGTCAAAAAATATTATCACTATATTGATGATAAATAATACGCATTTACTAGAAAAAACATTTAAAATGTATGTATAATTAATTTTAAAATCAATATTTTATTTGTGTGCTAACTTGTTTGAAGTGTTTATCATTTAAATTATAAATGAATATTTGTATATTTATTTTGTCTTACATAGTTAATTTTCTATTTTTCCCCAGTTAAAAATTAAATAAACTAAAAAAATGCTGAACTTTAAAACTTATTTTATAGATTAAATTATATTTTATTGAGAATATTTTTTATAATTTATACAGTATTTTCTCTCAATATATAAGCACATTTAATGAAAAAATATATAACTGGGTGAAAATGCGCTTTAGGTCCCTTCCTTGGCGCGATTTCAAAAACACCGATGCCATAGCGAAAATTCTACCGCTATTTCAAAGTGAAATTTAATTAGCGACCAATGAAAAGGTTAAAACAAACGAATAATTATTGAGCATGCGTGAGAAAACGCTTCAAATTAGTGAGTTGGCGAAGTAGGGGACCTAAAGCGCAGATTAACCTATAACTGTTTTATTTGCATGTAGAAATGTTGAGAACAAGTAAAATATTTTAATTTTATTTTCTGGAGATTAATTATATACAAAAAATATTTCATTTATTTAGCATATTCCTAACATACTTCACAAAAATAACATACTTTCTAAATAAAACAAAAATAACATACTGCATAACATACTTTGCAAAAATAAAATATATTTCACGTTTTATTTTTAGGCTGATATGTTGATTGGAAATAAATTGTTGAATTTCCTCTTAATTTGAATATTAGAGACAAAAATTATTTCACAGAAAATTTTTAATTATACTGTTTAAATTTTGTGTAGCTATATCAAATGAGAGAAAATAATACTAACATTATTTCAGCTTACAATATAATATAAAAATAAAAAGCACCTAAACTCTCATAATCCTTATTTAATACATGAAGGAATATTCAATAAGTATGTACTAATCACAAATTATACAGTGTAAATATATATAACTCACCAGTTAAAAATATGTACTTACAGTATATGTTAGTTTTTTATTCCTGTAAGTTATTATACAAGTAAATACTGCTATTACATGTTATTTTTTGTAATATGTAATATAAGCAATATTTTTGTGATATGTATTTATGTAACATAATTTAATAAAAAAATTTCTCTATAAGTCCTTTTTTTTAATAATTTACGTTAAAATATGAGTATATATCATTACATATATAAGTTATAATATATGCTTACATATTGTAAGTATGCATTACTTGCTTGTTAAATATTGTAATTAAGCATTATTATTACAAATGCAGCACAACCATATATTTTTATCAAAAATGAAGCACAAAATTGTCAATGATTAAAAGTAAACAAATGCATCAACTTGCTTGACACAAAGTTTTATAGTAACCATAGAATATTGAATATTAGTAACACATCGTGAAGTCCATGCATTAACCTCTCTTTCTAGGAATCTTAAGTTCTTATCTGAAGAAAGCCTATGCATTTAAATATTAAAATTAAAGCAGATAAATAAGAGTAAAACTATTTTTGACAAGAATTTAAAAAAACAAAACATTAATTTTGAATTTTTTTTTGTAGTGTTCTAACTTTTCTCATGATGACATAAATATAAGGGTGCTAAGACAGATTGTGTAGAATATTCTTAGTATACGGATCTCTTTTAACATAATAAACATTTCCAGGTAAACGGTAAAATTATCTTAAAAATTGCCCAAATTTAAAAATATGGCAAGGATTATGCAGCAGCAAAGCCAAATATTTCATTATCTGAATTTTAATTCACAAAATTGTGTTAGAAAATGTATTATATAATACTTGATGTGATAATTTTTTTTCATATTTAAATATCCTTACTAAAAATTATGAAATTTAAGTTTAATAATTTTAGTTCTATCAATGCTATATACCACCATTATAAAGAAGTTTTTCTTCACTTAGCATTAACATAATTTGGTTAGACTATACTTTAGGGTGCCCCTTTGATTCTTGCCAAGTTATGATCGCGATTGATCGCTAAGATGGGCGAAACCCAATTGTATTCTGATTATAACAGAGCAACTAATTGTTCTGGGCAAAAAAAATCTCCAATAAAAAACGTACTTACAGTATATAACTGTAAGTACGATTTACTGTAGGTATATTTATTGACTAAAACAAAAATCACCATGTTTGCCAAGGGGGCACCCTAAAATATAGTTTTACTGCATAATTCTATTGCTTAATTTAAATCATAACGTTTTCTATTTAAATTCTCTTTAAAATTTTTAGAAGTCTCAAACTCTGAAAGAAGAAATGAATAGAAATAGTAATGCGTGCTTATTAATCATATCTAAAAAGTATTTCCAATTTCTCAAAAGCCCACTGTAGTGTTTTAAGGAGATATTTAAAACTTATAATTAATGTAACTTTATAAATTAAATAAATATATAAAATTGCAGTTTATTTTACACTTTATAGTAGTTATGTATCCCTAATATTAAATAAATTTTATCAGAAAATATTGTTTTCGGTATGCTAAAATGTATTCATAAATTTTTTTTATGTACATTTATTGACATAATTATAATATTCCTATATCTTTATTTATTTCAAGAATTGAACACAATTATTTTAATGATTTAAACTAATTGAGAACAATGTGTGTGTGAAAACTTTCATACATATATAAAACAAATACGAATAAAAGTTTGGTTAATTCGGATATAAATTACCTCTCTTCAGTCTAGAATCATTTGAATTCTGGTGTTGGAAATTGCTTTCAATACTGGAATTCCACGTAGAATTAACTGCTTTCCTTTGAAAGGAATTCCCAAAGTTTACAGATTTCTCAATAAGTGGTGGTGTGGTTACTTCGGTTGAAAGGGTAGAAAAATTGTTTCTCCTACGCATTCTACGTGGTGTTTTATATGAGGAAAATGAAGAATCAGTATCAAAATCAGAATCTGATGTTTCCACATCGAAAGCAGCTTGTTTTCCAGCATTTCTTTTCACTTTTCCAGAAATACCTTTAGTAAGTTTGGATCTATCTAACAGCATCTTCTTGCCTTGTATTGTGAATGATGGCGAATTTGTGAATGTTGGCTTTTTAAAAGTTTCCCTCTCAGGGGAAGGGGTTAAACTACTTGGATGAGATAAGTTAAGTTTTTCTGAATGTTCACCTGATTCCGGGCGACTGAATGAAGTTCGCTTCCTCCGTTGTGCACTGGAGGAAGGACTCTCAATTTCACTATCATCAGAACTGAAAGCATTTAGGGAAATTTTTTTTTGAGAAAAACTTTTTGACCTGCGGAGTGAAGTGAGTTTCCGCTCCCACACGGATCTTGTTGTGGGTGTGATGGGTCCCACATCTTCTCCATATTCTTTAAGAGATTTCCGAAGCTCTTCATCTGACAACCGGTTGGCCATATAAATAAATATTTTTTAAAATGTATCAAATACAGTTTCAAATGTTCATATAAACTTGAATACTTTGTGTCTTCAATTTTTGTGGGAAAAATTAATTTCAAAACATACACTAGTTAAAAAATGTTACATAGTATAACATTTACAGCACAAACTAAGTTACTATAACCCTTGATCACGATAGTTTTGATAAAATGCTTTCTGTTTCATTGGCATTCAAGCCAAGAAACAAATAAAATATGATGCTAAAAAATACGCATCAAATTTCAATTAGGAAACGGCATTCAATTTAAAATAGAAAAATATTAAATATTCATTTCGTAAAAACAACACTTTCACATAAAAATTTTCGTAAGAAATTAGAAACAGAACGTTGCCATAAAATAAAACGTATCTTGGGATGAACTAAATACTCCTAAAATATAAACTTAATTTTTTTTTTTAGTATGACTTATTATTTAAGCATCAATATATCACGAATCAAGTCACGTTATTAAAGGCCTTTTGTGATTAAAATATTTTAAAATTGATTCCATCCTAAAATAAATATTCATCATTGAACATAAATCAGTTAATAAATGAAGTAACAATCATGAATTTGTAAATAGGATAACAACAATACAGAAATGGCAACATCTAGAAACTTGCCTTATTTTGGTTACTTATTTTTAGATTTAAGAAAAAAATTAATTTTGATATGCGATATAATCAATATTAATAAGCATATTATTTCAATTATTTGAAGTTATTTTCTGAATTAAAATAAAACAAAAATATGATTTGGAATACAACTGCAAGTTTAAAAAAATACTCTCAAATTTGAATTCCTCTTTCCTGTATCCTATAATCTTTTTCTCTTTACTATTATTTGTTTAATGTATACTGAACATTTTTCTGTTGTTTCACAGTATTTAGTGGATAATGTAACAAATAAGTATTTTTTTTTATCTAACAATAACTGCTTTTTTAAGGAGCAAATATGCTTTTATTTCCCGGGATTTTTTAGGGATAGTGAAGCAATGAGTTTATTAGAAAGAATATAAAAAAAAAGGCATTTAATATGTGTTGATGTTCAGAAAGTAGAAATAAAACATACATCTCTAGTTTGCTCAAACTACCTGAGATTGGACATAAGACCTTCTACTCGGAAAGCCCAATTTTAGCAAAAGATTGTGCAAGTAATTGCTCTTTATAATTGATTGCACAATATCTTCTGATAAAATTTTCTCATTTCTGTATTTTCTCGGAAAATTTTCAGGAATGTGACGAGATTGTAGTCGATTTATTTTATTTTTTTATTCCCATTAGTAAAGAATTTTCTTTCAGTTTTATAATAAAAAAAATTTTTAATTGGAAAACTCGCTTTCTAAAATTAACTACACTAATCTTTTCATGTAGGTATAGAATCAAAAAGCAAGTTTTACTTAAATATATACAATGACATTATAAAATAAATATTCTTTATTGAATGACATAGGAATTTATCATTTTTCGATGCATGTACTTTAACATTGATTAATGTACTTTAATTTATCGGATTACTTTAACATTAACCAGGGCCGGCGCTAGGGGTAGGCAAGCCGGGCCCCTGCCCGGGGCGGCAACCTTAGGGGGCGGCAAATCGGCCCTAAAATTAAATTCCTCAAACTTTTAAGTATTTTCTCTTTCTAAAATAATTGAGTTTTGACCCCTGATATACTAAACTTTTTGTTTAAATGAATCATATTTTCATGCATTAAGATATTTGGAATCAAATCCCTAACACCCTACAGGGTGTTAGGGATATATACAGAGTGTTTTTTAAACATACAACAAAAATTTGTTTCGAAGATACAGGGCGAACAAAATTTTTGACAATATAATAACATTTTATTACCAAAAATTACAGGTAAAGTTTTTTACTCTACAAGAACTGTTGAAAATAATGACCTCCAGATAGAATAAGAATGCAAGAAATTTAATGATTTTAAAAATTATAAAAATGGATTTGACGAAAACTATGTTCACCCTGTATCTTCGAAACAAAGCAGGTTCAAAAAAATTATCAAAGGACGAAATATTTTTAGAATAGTCCAGGGAACTAACCTTTGAATTTTTGGTGTATGTTTAATAAACATCCTGTATATATTAATAATGTATGAACTTTTAACTATTTGAAATGTCAAAATATTTTAAATGCAAGAAATTTCACAAGCATAAGAAATTCCCACTTAAAAATAGCTTAAAACTTAAAGAAATAATTTTTTATTATAATTTAATCAAAGGGACACAGTAATAGAATTTTTAACCGTGTGTCTTAATTTGTCGAAACATCTATGAAAACACGGGTGGGCAAGAAAATTCAGTCCTGACAAGCTTTAACAAGCTTTACACCATGACTTTAAAATGAAAGAGGGTAGTTCCATTGTTTTATTTATGAAATAATTGCCTTGCAGATTGGTTGCTAGTAAAATAGAGTGCGTTATATTTTACAATTAATTACTATTTACCGGACTTTTTTAAACTTGTGTTGTGACGTTGTGTTATAAAAGTAAGGTAAGTAGAATAATTAAAAAATATTCAGTCTTTATCAAGAAATATTTGTTTGGGGAAAAAGAAATCCATTATTTTTACATGAACTTTATGTAACTTCTTTTGGTTTCACTTTGTAAAAAGGTTTAAAACAGCTTTCATGTAGATTTTTATGTGTTGCGCGTTACGACTGCTGACATGTGGTTAACTTCGATCATTTTTGATATTTTATAGACATTTTCGACGATGCTGTATCCACATGCGAGGTGCATCTCTAACATCAAAAATACCCAAACGGAATCGACAAACAAAAATTGTACGTAACTGGTTGTTACAGACGTTACAGTCTTACATAGGACGATAAACACCTTTCCCAATTTTAGCCACCCGGCTATCTTTTTCGCCGTTACAAGAGAAAAACGAAAATGTATCGAATTTTCTGTTAGTTGTCTTCCATTTTTAAAACCTTCCCTAGTAGCAGAGGCTTATTGGTATTACACTGGCCATTCACCGGTTCCATTGGCAACTCACTTTTCACCAAATTTTCTCATCGGTCCGAGCCCGGTATCTTATACATGAAACGGTCACTGTTTTTTCTACCGCACATTGTGCTCGACATCGTCATCGGCTGTTGATGCAGTGGTCATTAAGCGGCAGCCGTGGTATTTACCAAACAGATTGAAACGAATCATGAGTAGAATAAGTAAAAATTCTACGCATGCGCGGCCGCCATATTTGAAATTCATTGTGTTTACCAATTTTTTTTCTACTATTAGTACTAGTTATATTTCGCTCTGGAATTAGCTATTATTAATTATAT
>JAPDSC010020937.1:6467-18084 GCA_026290005.1 Latrodectus geometricus | reverse complement strand
AAAAAATAATTTTATAGTAGCTTATACCAAATTCAATTCAAAAAGCTTTCTAAAACTTCGCAAAATAAATTAAAATTTGACGAGAGCTGGATTGTGCGGCCTATTTAAAAGATTAATTACGGAATGTCTTGCATTTTTGTACATTTTGAATATCAAAGGAAAGTATTTGTTTGTGGGCGTTGGAGTTGAGAAGAATTTTTGTTTCTTTGAATATGCTTTACAATAAAAGTAGTACTTACTTCATGAAAATACAAATGTTCCCAGGTCATAAAAAATAACTTAAAACCTTATTTACAAAAACAACATCTATACAACTCAACAAAAATACTTTCCTTATCTAATTCCCCTCCAGAACCAGCTGATTTTCTCTCCCCCTCATGGTGCAGAATCCGTACTGGCGCAGAACCAGTTGAGCGTGCTCCTACTCCTCATGGCGCAGAACCCGTAAACTTATACTACTCCTGCCACCCGTAGAAGTATCATTTCACTTGGAGGACATTGCGACCATAACCAATTACCCATGATCCAGCTACTTTTTGTGAACACGGTGGATCTTCGGCTAAGTCTGGAGTTCGAACTCATAATAATCCGATAATAAGAATGACGTCCGACTCAACCTGGCCTCCGAGGCTCCTCAGCACTTTTTGTAGCAACTTGCAACGAAACGAAAAGTTTTTTTTTTATCGCAATTATTATTTGAAATCATTCATCATAACCTTTACTTAGTATATATTGCAACACCTTATGCGTTATTTACATTAATTTCATTAAAAATCAAACCTCGTAGTAAACCATTTTCCTGTATTAAATTTCCAGCTCTATATAACTTATAAAATTTTCGAATTTCTTATAATTCATGTTTTCTAAAGTTTCCATTTCTGTGATTAGTATAAAATAATATTTTGCATACTTTTAATTCTGTCTTCCATTTGAACAATATAACAGTATCAATTATAGTTTTAAAAAATAACATCGAAATTCCTTTATTGAGTCTCCTATAACTTTATCTTCTGCTATTTCGGAGCATAATCTTTTTCTTTTCCGAATTCTTTTTCCAAGAAAATACTGTTAAATATTCAAATTTTGTGAAAGCACTTTTATTTTCTTTAATACATTTTTTTTCTTAAGTTTTAGATATTTTTTAAAATTTTATTGACTAAATTTAATGCTGAGTTAGAGCGCTTTTGAAATTGTTTAATTTTGGTGTCATTTCGTACAATATTTCAAGCTATATTATAAAACATAAAATTAATAGCTTAACTTGTATTGAATCCAATATGAATATGGAATGTAATAGTTTCGGATATTGCTGCAATATGCTCGTTTCCATCAATAGAATTTTATTGGCCATTACAAAGTTTGTTCTAACTGTGTAAATGGTACGTTTAAAATGCAGAGATCAGTTATTCTGCAGATTACCCTGGTTCAGTATAAATTAACTGGGCTGACCCGTTGAAGTGCGAAAAATTATTTCATTTCCCAAATTACAAC
Organism: Latrodectus geometricus; assembly: GCA_026290005.1. Taxonomy (NCBI): domain Eukaryota; kingdom Metazoa; phylum Arthropoda; class Arachnida; order Araneae; family Theridiidae; genus Latrodectus; species Latrodectus geometricus. Next base: position 16,593 of record JAPDSC010020937.1, on the reverse strand, counting down.
GGTTATCAGCAAAACTCCAAGGTAATCTGCGCATGATCTACTGGGCACTTTTTAAAATGAATGTAAAGGCATATTTAAAATGAATACTGGCAAAACACAACGCTGTACGTTGAAATGAACAAATTATTGTTTATTTTTTTATCTAAAGAACCAACTTAATGCAATCAAACAATCAATATACCAATTGGATAATACCAGCAATCAATCCATTAGAAATTATAATACAATGAATCGAATGCTTAAAAAGCTGCTTACACATTTTTTTTTTTTTTTTTTTTTTTTTTTTTAAATTTTACTTTTGATTCCGCACTTTAAGAAGGGAATTATATAATATGCATATTAACAAGATAATATATACAAAAATGCTTTTTGAGGTCTGCGAATAACATTTACACTGTTTTAACCGAATTCGATTTGCTTCCGAAGAGTGTCACTGGCCATGATGGTTTAAGAGCTATGTTTAATTGTTGTATATTATTTAGAAAATAAGCAAAAAATGCTGTGGATATTGAACTACTATAAGCATGTAAGCTCAAAGTGGGATTCAAACCAATGAACTGTTGATCCAAGGTCAGAGGGATAACCGTTCAGCTGTCAGTCTGGCTAATAACAACTGAAGTTTGTTCTTTATGGGAAATATCAGAAGTGCATTTCATTTTGAAATTATTAAATATTAGCATTCAAAAACACCCATACAAAAACATAAGAAATATTATTTTAAATTTATAATTTTGGCATAATGTATTAAGGTTTTTTCCAAAGAACTCCATTCTAGGTGAGAATCCTCTTGAAATAGCTGAATTAAATAACAAAAACTATAAATATTCGCAAGATGAATGTTCGATGAATGAAATATCGCTTGAAGAATGTCGAAATTCAAGATCTACAATGACGTTTAAAATGAAATGTACTTTTCGTCAAACTGACAACTGTAGGAATATTGTCAAACTTTCATGTACAAGAGTATATAATTTTAGTTTTTGATCATCTTGGGGTGCTTTCAACTGCAGAGTTGTGATACATAGCACCCACCAATATGTACCTGGTACATAACACTACACTATGAAACAAAGAACTACTTTTTTGGAAGCATACCCTCCAAATACCCAGTCCTGGGCTTTATGATCGGCTGATCATGATCCAGCAAACTAGTAGTTTTCGGGTAGGAAGTGCTTCAAAGGAGGAAGTAGCATACGTTCTTATCAATACTCATTACAGGACAAGAGAGGAAAATGACAATTGTTATACTTCAAAAGCTGCATTTTATAAATCCAGTAACGAGGAAATCCTTATCTTTTCTGGCTACAACACTGTTGTTTAGTAACTTCACAAATGGTGTTATTTCGAGATGAATCAACTAGAAATTTAGCCACCATTCCTTTATGTTCAGTATGCCAACGGTCCATTAATGTTTAGTATGCTATTAACAAATATATACTGATCGGACATGTGTTTTATGAAGGTATGCTAATGGCCGATTGATTCTTAAAAGATAACTGGAGGATATATAGACCGATTTCTTTGACGCACTACTTCACTTTGTATATGTCTGATGATATTGCACTCAAATATACAGGCTATGCAATATTAGAAATAATGATTGCATTGCATGGCAGCTATGCTCACTTTCCCTATTGAGATTTCATACTAGAAGTATAAGAAATTTTCTGAGATTGTTGCTTGACTTTCGATGTCATATAACAGATATTTATGCTAGTCTTTGATCTGGCTTGCAAGCGAAATGTATTATATTAGATTTACTTCTTAGCCACATGTGTATTGTAGCTGAAGAAAAACAAATTGAACGCGGACGGTAAATATTGCACAGTGTCAGTAATTGCTCTTTTCTACATGTTTCATGATGTAACTGCGCAGGAACTAGCGCTCATGTTAATTTACGTTATATGTGTTTTTTTTCTGCTTATTTAAGTTGTCTTTTTGGTATTAAATGACTGCTGCTCTGTAATTTTATAATTGATTTCTTTCACTAATTCCATTCAGTCTTCGAGATAAGCCCACTCTTGCATCCAAATTTTATTGCCAAAATTATTCTAAATCATCTGTTTCGTAGCGAATGACCACTTTTTCTACTTATCAAAACATTTTCTATGGCCTTAACATTCATTGTTGTAAACTTAAAGAGAGGATACAAGACTTTATTTAGTAACTTGTGTCTGAAAAATGGATTAGTGCAAATAGCTCCAAAAATGTTTAAGATTATTGACGGTAATTTTTGCATGTAAATTAAATTGGTATTTTTCGTAAAATAATTTTCTTGCATAATATTTTATACGATTTGAAGTACTGATTAAAAATTCTTGTAATCTTTCGCAGCTACCCAGACTTAAATTCATCTCAATGTCTTAGTAGTTCTTTCAATTACTTTGAGCCTTTGGTATTCAACACATTATATAATTCCTGATTCTTAATGTAAAAAACACTGCTCGACACATTGATAAAGTCAATTGATTCTTCCAGGACATGAAAGATTAATCCTTATTTAAAAAGAAATTGTCTGCCGGATGATTCTATTATGGTTTATTTTTTCTAACTTCCATCTTCAATTTCAATTTTTTTATTTATTTAGTTTTTTACTTTTCTTCTTCTTTTTTTATGCCCAAGAGAGGTCATAAAAGAACCACGTGCGAATTGATTATTTCACCAACCGTGAAGATGGTGGAATTCGATACTGTAATTGTGTTTTGGCTGAGCTTTCCTTCGCCCAAAGTGAAATTCAAGGTTTCTTTCTAGAAAGAAATCGCCAATAAAAAAAAGAAGCAACCTCGCCAGAGTATCGCCGATTAGGAACAAATTATTTATAGATATTTTCCTGTTAACGGAAGGTAATTGGAAAGTGAAGAATTACTTCCTTTTTCCATTACCGGTTAGTGGAGAGAGAGATGCATTTATTTTTATTATTTCCTAAAATGAATTGCTAAACCTTTTGGAAACTTTTTCCCCAACGGAAATAAAACATATCCTTCGACGTGATTTCGGAATCGATATGAAAAACAATAACCCAAAACTCCCAGTATATCCACAACTAAATTCCAACTGCTAGTGACAGAAACTTTTACTAAGCAGCAAATCCGATAATGTTGCTAAATGTCTTGAACTTCCTGGAAACGAGTTTATGATTAAAAATTAAATACTGTTTATATCATAAGTTGAGATTTAAATTAGTAACAAAAGCACATATCTATGATCAGAAATTAAACTCATAACCTAAACTAATTATAAATGAAAAAATATTTATATTATGTAAAAATTAAATGTTTAATTATTTTAGAAGCTGAGGTACAGTAATTTTTTATGTTTATAAAAGTACTCCAGATTATATTATTTTAAAGTGTTCAAGGGTAATCCCGTAATGAATTTTTATTATTATTATTTTTTTTAACAAAAATTGAAAGATATTTTAATATTATTTCATGGCTTTTCAATATATTTTTTAATGGGTTTGACTATCGATCTGCATATATATCTAGAATAATATTTGATAATGAAGTTCTTACTTTCTCAGGCACTTTCTAAAGTTTTAAGAAAATACTGATTGTAAAATTCGTATTAATTTGAATATAATAAAATTTATAGAAAATTACTCTGGGTTTATTTCATGAATAATTCTTGGAAAAAAGAGAAATTCATGAAAACTTCATAAAAAAAGACAAAACAGTTATTTTCTGTCTTGAAGAGTTGGAAATTGAAAGAAGCAAAGAAGAAAGCATCTTAAGGCTACATATGATTATCTTCAATAATGACGCAGAATACTGATTCTTCCTGTTCATAATTTTAGCACTGAAGTTGACAGCAACATTTAATGCTATATCAAGATAATTGAAAAACTTTGAAGGATTATAAATGATAGGTAAAGTACAACCACACGCTACCTAAGACATCCCAGACATGGTCATTGGGGATCAGATGTACAGAACGTGAACGTCTGAAACCTTAAATAATCTTTTTATACAGATAGCTCTGTCCACTAACTGAAGCATTTTTTACCAACGCTCTTAAGGATGGATTTAAAATAAATATATTTTTGATTTCTCTTTGAACAATTGTTAGAAAAAGGTTACATACCTAATAAAATATTCAAGTAAGCAAAGACTGGATCTAATTGTATATTTATGGTATGAAGTTCGGTCGATCTACGCATTTCAATAAATATATTACAGATAAAAGGGGTTTTTGCTATTGATATAATAGGTTTAATTTGATGATAATAATAGGATAATTTTTTTAATGAAGGACAAAATGGCAGTTTAAATGTTAAGAACCTTTCAATGAGATGAAAAGAGAACTACTACGATGCACAAATGAAAATTAAACATAGTAAATACATTATTCATAAAAAATGTCTTAACTGAATTTAAAATAATAACAAAAACATATTAAAAAAATTCTTATTACAAATGTAATTATTAATTTGATGAATTTCAAAGCTTATTTCAAAACGAATGATTTCTGAATTATTGAATTTCATTTGATGTAATGATAAATAACATGGTCCGTGCACTTCCTTACGTAATTTCTGTAAGGAAGTGCACGCAACATATCATTTATAAAATCATGGTAAAATATAAACTGCTATGGACTTTGATAATATGGATATGAACAAATGGACTTTTTTCAGGGGAAAATAAAGAAATTGATATTTATTTCATAATTATATATTATTTTGAATTTAATTTCTAAGATAATAAATCCAGATCCCATAACCCAGCATATCAAAATTTCCAGAAATATAAAGAAGCATTGTTTGAGTATCGTGATATACACGTGATAAATCATGACCTGAAACAAAATGCAATTTTCATTTCATGAAAAATCTTAATTTAGTAAATCTATAGGTCAATATAAGTCATGAGTACAAAATTTAAATGCCATTGATACGAGTAAATATATACACATACACACATTTTTTAATGATATTTTTGTAAATTTCTTGTGTTATTTTACAGGCGTGGAAGTATGTGAATAAAATTTTTTTAAATTTTAAATATTTTGATTAGTTGCAAAATGTAATTTACTTTTTAATTATAAATTTTTTATTAAATTTTATGTTTTTTAATTCTATATAAAATAAATGTGGTAATATATATATTTTTTTTTAACTTAAAAATTTACTCACATTTATTTTATGCAAAAATAAGTGTTTTTTTAAATTTTTTTTATTTAAAAATATTTATTTTTATAAATTACTTAAATAGATACTAGAAATTTCTTCACACTTAAAGTATACTGTATAAAAACAAACAGCAAAAAGAAAATATCAAAATTATATATGCATGTGCGTGTGTGCGTGCGTAAAATTAAAAGATATTGAAAATGAATGTTCAATAAAATTTTAAAATTAATAAAATTGCATTAAATTTTATTTATATGTTTCATTGTTCTTGAAATTTAAAAATTTATGAAAATTAAAAAGTAAAGAGATATTATTATTGGCATTAGATAGATTTCTTGGCAATTGAAGGCGTAATTTGATTTAAAGATTTATACAATAAAAGATAATAAAAATATATTATTAAGAGAAAAAAATAGATACGTTCTTATTTTGTTGAAAATGTAAGTTAGCATGGTTACTTAATTCATATAATTTCTCGCTTCATTTATTTCTAAGTCTTTCAAGAATCAAAGATAGTATACATTGTGATTATTGATCGCTTCAAAAATCAGATTTGCATATTTTATTAACACTTTTATGTCCTAATTTAATCAAATAAACAGTTTTGTAGTTAAAATAAATGCCAACAAATGATACAAATGAAAATATTCTGTATAGCTGTTGTATAACTAACTATAAGCAAACGAAATAAATTTTGATTTCTAGCCAAAACTCCTGCCAAGCTATTTCAGTGCTCAAATTCTTTCCGTATTGCTAAAGTTTAGTCAGAAATTTATGTGAAATGTTATAGCTACCGTCCTATATCATTGAGGGAAATTTTGTTAACAAATTCTCATTACTGCAGGTTTTACGATTTCGAATTTCTAGCTATAAGAATGATAATTTGTATAATTTGTTAACTTCATACTTTGTTGACTATGGAGAAATATTTATGCGCCTGTCCATTTGGCAGAACTTTAGCAGGGATCAACCCCTAAATAAAAAAGTAGATGAAACATTTGTATGTTCATATTAAAAAAAGAAAATGATTTTGTTACATAAATCAGTGCTATTTGATTTCTGATCTAATATTTCTAATTTGAAGAAGAAACAAATTTTGAATTATTTCCGCGAGTAAGAAACAAAAGTTAGTATCTTTATAAAAAAATATTAAATAATTTATCTATATAACAAGAAAAAAATAACAAAAATGGACGAAATTCTATCGTAATTTTATTTCTGAATTTTTAATTAACTGAGGATAATTTTAGTCATTTATTAATTACGTTTTTTTTATAGATTATTACCAAGGTATCTTGTATATTTAGAGATTAATTGTATTGGTAAAAGGCTGAAAGTTTTGCATCTGGCATCGGACTCTAAAAATCAGCAATGGTTTCATCTATGAATTGGAAATTGCATTTATGATTCGTAAATTTCACTTATGAATTGCAAATTGTTCTTAATCCCAATATTGAATTGTATCTACAAAATTGTTGCAAAAGGATCTGACTTTATATTTTCTTAGTTATTGTAGCGATTTACTCAAAATTGTAAAAAAAAAAAACTGATAATACTATATATTTTCAGTTATATTCTTTTGCAATTTGAATTATCAAAAGAAGTATATTTTATAACCATGAACCAAAAACTGGTTTCCTCTTTTATTATCTTTTGGTAATAAAAATTCACATAAATTTATAAAAGCAAATAACTTTTTGCTACAGTAATAATAATAAAATGCGGAGCATAATTTTTGATTGAACCATTAATTTTTTTCTTGAACCTTCCTAAAAAGAATCTCATTTTTCAAATTTTAACCAAGATTATATATTTTTATTTACCTAATTTCAAGTGCATGCTCTGTTACGGTCCCTAATCTTCATATACATAGTTTATGTAGGTACTATTAATTATTTAATTGTTGGGTGTGTACACATTTAGCATTATGCTGATTATGAATACTATATGTAATAAAAATTTCATTTATAAAATGTTTTTATTTAGACAACTAAGTATACTATTCAAAATGTGTGAAAACATAACTTTTCTTATAATTTAATAAGAAGGTATTCAATCCACCGTTGTTACTACAAATGTAGACTTGCCTTTCTTCCTTATCATCTCAAACTATATATAATATTTTGAATTCTGTATAAACTTTTTTTCAAAACTGCATTTCAAATTAAAATATAGAATATATATTTATATATATTATATATTTTAATTTCAAAATAATATATATTATAGAATTTATATTAATAGAATAGTTAAATATTCATTTTTATTCTACTGTAGTGTTTATCCGACAAAAGTAATTTAAAATGTTATGCAGATTTATTTTTGTTTTTTTTTCTATTCAAATTTCTTATGATTCTTCTAATATGAGTTAAAATTTTAATGTTTCGTTAAGTTTAAGCGGGATTTATATTAATGATATAATATGATAAGTCATCTATAATCATCATCTAAGGATTGAAAATATATATTTATTGAGGATTTTTATTCACCAGTTTTTTTTATTGGTACTAGAACTCTGATTTTTTTTTTATTTGAAAGAATAATATATATCTTCCTCTGCACCAAACATCTTATAAAGATTTAAAAAATAAAATAAAAAAATGAAAAATTTCATAAGATTATATACATAGAAAAAAAAGACAGTAACAAAAAAGACAAATAATAACAAAATGAATTTTTAACACCTCTGAATTAGAATGTAAAAAGATTTCCATGAAATATTTCTTCCCCCAAATTATTATGCACGATAGTAAAAGATACTCAACCACATTAGTTAAAATTAAACCTACCAATTAGGAAGAAAAGAAAATTTTATTTTTTATATTTTTCAAAATTCATTTATTAATTATGATGTAAGAATTTTTCTATCATAAAGAAAGAAAATTAATGAGCAGTTTTTCACATCGACCTTAGAGTTTCACTTCTGCGCATTCTGGAAGCGCAAGTGTCTTTGAGAAATTTAATTATGGATAGCAGCAAATCCATAGTGCTTTATGCATCAGTGGGAATGAATGAACCTTAAAGCTTGACTATTCCCCTAAAGCTATATTCTGACACGTGAACTGAACGCGTCACTTCAAAAATATTAAGATAGAAGTCTGTAAAAGAGCATTTGCAAAAGAATTTAAAGCCTTTGTTGAGTAAAGATAAATTTGTTAGTTTCTGGATTCGCCAACTTTAAAATAAAGAAGTATAATCGCAACTAAATATTCATTAAAAATGATAGTGACTAACAAAAAAATAAAAAAAGAAAAAAAAAAGAACTTTCTTTAAAAAAAGAAAAAAAATTTGGTATAAAGAAAACATGGAATAGTTCTCAATTAATTATCAGTATGAAATTTATATTATAAGTATTCACAAAATTGTAAATAAATTCTAATAATGTATAAAAAATTTTAATTTTCAGTTTTTCTCTAAATTAATGTTTCTATAGAGGAACCTATTAACTTTAAAAAGAAATTTCTATGAATCGAATATCATGCATGAATAGAAAAAGAGAAAAAAGACAAAAAATTGCTAAATATTGTAAAGAATTGCATGAAAATTATTTTATTATAGAAAATTCATTATTTTAATCAAATACATTCGGAATTATCCGAAAATATAGAAAACCCAAACTCTTAAAAAGTCAAAATTTATGAACACATAAAATGAAGTTCTTAATTAAAAGGGAGAATTATCATAGAAACCAAATTACTCTCAAGCAAAACTTGTAAATAAATGATTTACAATGATAACAAAACCAATATGAATGATTTACAAATTAATTACAAAAATGAATTAGATTTACTTTTAGTTCCTACAAAAGCGTTTAAGTATCTTCTATATATAAAAAGTTTTAGGATTATATACGATTTGTAATCATTCCTAATGGAGATGTGAATTTACACGATGTATATAGCATTCTGCTTTCCTTTAAGTCAAGCCTAAATAAGTGAAATTGTATGAAAAATCTTTAGCAACTTTGGGATGCATTCCATTGATTAAAATTTCTAATTATTTCCATTGCAATTATTTTGCAAACTAAAAAGACAATAGATCCACTTTCTATTCACGGGATAGCCGTGAATACCATGATGGAAGCGCTTTTGTATTTTGCAAAGTGGACTGCTTTCATAAAAATATATTTGAAGAAAACAATCATGAATATATTCTTGCAAAGATGTTCTTTAGATGCCCAAATATTCTGTAGTAAATAAATGATTCTACAGATGTATAGATGATCTCCAGTAAATAAAAAGACTATGTTCTACAAGTATGTAATTACTCTGTAGTAAATAAAAACTACGTTTTATAAATGAACGGAAGTTCGTTTATAGAACGTAGTAACTATCGTAAATTAAAATTACATTTTACAGATGTACGAATGCTCTGTGGTGTATAAGAATTTCTAAAGAAGCGTGTACTTTCTTTCGTGGTACTTAAAAATTTTATTTCTAACTTTCTTGCATTATTCTTACCCGGCTTCAAATTCATCACGTATGATGCTTCATCCTAAACAATGTTAAATTATGATCATGCCACTGATTTCTTGCTAGCGGCTATTATTTCCCATCGATAAGAAAGTATGCGAGGATGTTATCATTTGGAATCGATTTTGATTTGAAAACCATAGATAACCATAAAAGAAAGTAAATATCTTTAGATTTCACTATCTTATCGCAGTTTTATTTAGAACGAAGACCGCGATTTCCAAACCATTATAAAAGCGTTATAGATAAAGAATTCATATGATTTGAAAATAAATATATAATATTAAAATAATTGAGGGAGAAATTAATTTAATTCCAAATTTCTTTTATTTTTAAAGTAGTTGGAGCATATATTATGATTATGGTTTTATAGTTGTATAGATTATGGTTGTAATCAAATGATATTTGAATTTTATATCATAATGCAGTAATTTAAGTTCCAATATTTTTAAAGGATCAAAGCATATTAATATGTAATTATAAGTTTGATAAGATAATAGATTTAAATTAAGAAATAAACTAT
>JAPDSC010020927.1:30538-43805 GCA_026290005.1 Latrodectus geometricus | reverse complement strand
AAAATGTCTTGAAACTCTATTCGACTACTCCTTTTTTTTTTTTTTTTTTTTTTTTTTTTTTACATTTTTCCGCTATTTAAGAAAAAAGAAGTATCGTGTTATAAAAGCATTAGAACTCGGGAAATGATTGTTTGGCGCAGGTTGACCTTTTTGGATCTTGCGCCACAAAACCCTACCAACCAAATGATTGTTGTAGGTGTACAGAAAGGATATATTTATATCAATATGATATTCTACTCAGGCATCTTTTTAAACCATATTTTAAATAATTAACATGTTTTGGGGGCACCAGCCTCATCGTAAATAGTTATTGATTATTTAAGTTTCTTACATAATTTTTTGAATTCTGATATTGGAAACATCAGTCTCGAAATTAACGATTAATTAAAAAAGAACAGTCATTAAATCATTTGTTTGGGCTTCTTAAGCCAACAATAAATGAAAATCGTAAATGTTAGAGAAGCCAGTCTCATAAAAATGGCTATCGCTTTCTCAAGCCATACTTGATCCTAGAGTATATATTTTGCATTGTGTTACTTTATCAAACAAATTAAAATTAGGATTCGAATATTTTTATTTGTAATTATTCCTCTAAAAATCTATGCAATTTGCTTCTCCAAACCAATTACTGTTTCAATAAAGAAGGAGGAAATCTCTTCAAGCTCTTTTTAGATAAGAATCCGCTTGTTGTAAGATGATATACTGAAGTGGTATTCGTCTGGGTTGAGTAAGTTACTCCATTCATCTCGTTTACAACTGAAATGGTTTTGTGATTATTTTTTGCAAGCAGCCCGACCATCCACTCTTAATAAATCAGAAATTATAGAATTCTGCTGGCTTACAAACCTACATGTTGCAATCTGTTTCAAACAGTTCTAATCAAAATTATGGTACTAATAGACTTTTGCAAAAGTATTTTTGTATGTCGTATTGTTTATAATTCAATTTTTTCCGAAAATTATTGCTAAATAATGATTCTAATTTTGCATTATTGCTGACATATAACTTTGTCCAAATCTTTCACGGAAATTTCTTTTGTTCAAAAACCGATTTCAAAGTCTGGAAATTACAATTTAAAAAACTTAAAACTTACAATTTATGACATGTTTGAATGAGTAATTTTTCAATAGAGTCCATATTTTTTAGTCTTTTCTCTAGTGTTGGTTGCATACATTTCCTGGGTACTTTATAAAATTTCCTGTTATTAGGAACTACTAGATTATGTTACACAATATTTTTTATCAATAATATAAAAAGATTCCAACAATGAAATTTTATTGATTTTTTTTTTAAATGCTCTCAAAGTCGACTTGGACACCAAGAAAGTATTCTGTTTATTTTTTGTAATTTCGACAGTTATTGAGTTCTGAGCAAAAAGTAGTCTAATTATTATTATTGATAAGTAGCTGCATTTACAAAAGACTAGACTATATAAAGCACGGAGACAAATAAACATCGAGTCCCTTTGACGTTTTTAGTTTGAAAACAATGCTTATAACAAACATTAATAAAAACTTGACAACTATATTGTATTGTAACCATAATTTCCTGGTGATTACAATTTAAAAAGCGTTTGAATATGAATCATATGAATTATTACCACAAATATCATAATAAGTACATGATGTGTTTTCTGAAGTCTTTATATCTACATTTAGAAAATACAAGCAGAACATAAATTACTTGCTTTCGGGTATTTCCTGAGTAATGAGGGCCTAGGCACCTGCCCCATTGCTTATGCAGAAATTATGCATTGTATTCAATGCATCTTAATTATCTAACTTTAAAATATCTTCCCCCATTACAAGCATTTCATTGTTATAAAACCATCAAGTTAATAGAGAAATACATTTTTAAGTATTCAAATAAAAATATGTAGAATGGTTTTTGTGGAATCGTGACCATTACAGAGCGATTTCATGTAAAACCCTTTTCAACTTTGAAAACAGTTCCCAATAAATAAAGAGACGAAGGAATAATACAACTCACAATTAATGTCGTGAGTTAGCGTTCCTGTTATTTCACTTAATAAAAGTAATTCAGAATAAAACTATTGTGCAACAAAAGTCCATTGTTTAAAAGATTTAATATTTTTTAAAGTTTAAAAGTAAGTTTATTTTTTACATCTTTTATTTGCAAAGTGAAACAAGAAAATGGAGTGACAGTTAAACGCCTTTTACACACAGATAGACTTCCTTCTCATTTTTCTTTCACTGTAATTATCTTTGTTTCACACGATGATGCTGCAATTTGAAAGAAAATGTAAGTTGCAATTATTCTTTGAAATTGACCTTGAAAATCTGTTGTGTGAAAATATTCACACCTCCACAATATTACATCAGCATTTGTTCATCTAGTTGAAATATAAACAGTTTTCGATTTCAGTTACTTCTTTGTATTAAGATGACATTTCCAAAATTATCTTGGAAATTTGGAAAAATAAAGCAAGAATTTCCCGAATTCTAAAGTGTTGCACAAAGTAAGAAATCGACATTTCTTGCTTTCTGCAATGGACAATTATGCCACATGCCAAAAAACGAGATTATTGAAAAACCAATTGATTCAATTTTCAACGTACACAATGCATAATCACCAATAAACTTGATCATAATTAAATTTAAAAGCAAAAACAATAATTTCCTACATCGAGAGTAGAGGCTATGTAAACTTCGCGAAAACATTCATAGATTTTTAACTTAAATGAATTTCTTAATTCTATTGAATCTTTCACTCGAAGAGTAAGAAATAATTAAAACAGAAACATATCATTGAATTAAAGTTTAAAAACTGACAACTGACATGTTAAAGTAAATACAAGAATTGTAAACACAAGAATCTGATTTCAAATTTAATACGAAAACAATTTAAAAAGATAATTTCATGACGTTTATTTTGAGGAGAAATACTAAGCACAGATTACTTCATTTTAATACACGCATGCATTATATCATACATACACACATACATTTACATACATAAGAATTTCTTTTCGCAGACTTGAATCCAACATGAACCACATAAAAATTAGTAAAAAAAAATCTTTAAAATATCTTTTCATCTCAGAGTTATAAAATTGACTTTAAAACTATCAAAATCAATATTTTTATTTTTCAATGAAATAGTACAAAGCGGGCTTCCTTTTTTTATAACTTTTCAAGTAAAATAGTTTGAACAATGAAGCCTTTGTTATTGAATGCAATCATAAGTCTTACAGATGAAAACAATATCGATTATGTAGATTAAGATTAATGAGATAAAACTGAATTTACGAGCTCAGGAGTATATTGGGAAATGTAATTTGAGGAAAATATTATTAAATACACAGATGTGCACAAACAAGACTATCTCGATATAATTTTAATATTTTTATTTTTTCACCTAATGAGTTTGAGTTTGAATAAAGAAACTATTAATAATTACTACAATTCTTTTAAACTATACAAAAATAATCTTTATAGATTTGCGTACTAATTAATCTTATAACAAGTATGTACGAATTAATTAGTAAGAAAAATTGTGGTTGACATAACAATATATAAAGTCTGAAAATTAACACAATTATTTTAACAAATCACATAATTATAATTTATAAATTTATAGAAAGAGAGAGATCATTACAAAAATATTTTAACGGTGTTTCAATATTTTTTAGTGTAAATTCTATATTTTATCTAAATTTAGTTGTTTAGTTTTATATTGGAAAACGTGAACTTAGATACAATAATTGCTGTTCTAATTGTTGAGAAGTTTTTAAAAATAACACTGTTATTGAACATAATATTGTCTTAACATTCAGTAATGATTCGCTGTTTCAGCTAAATAAATTTTAAATTTTTTTCGCATGAAATTTATTTAATGTCATTAAAAACTAAATACAAAACATGAAACAACAGCTTAGAAAAATAGGTTTTTTCTCCACATCATTTGTTTTTATGAAAATGTATATTTTATCCTCACCACGAGCCTAGGACTTGTAAATTAATTTTATGAAATTTATGTGTTATTCAATAATAGATAAAAATGGAAGTAAAACTATATTTAGCTCATATGATTGCCGAATTATACTGCATTTATGGGAAATCACATTAACATGTTTTGCAAGTAAACTTTCTGGAAGCCTCCTGTTTATATAAACTACTGCCTTAAATCTACTTTAAGTGGGTCAGTTTGAAATGATTATACCACAGAAATTTACACTTTTTATCTGCTTTTAATTAAGTAGGCAATATTTTAATAATTATATATTTTTTTATTTGTCAAAAAATACAGTTGTTTGTGTGAGAAGCCAATGTTTCTATTTCTCAAAATGATGAATAAAGAAAAAGTGGCAAAATTTTTGACAAATTTTTGGATTAAGAACGTTTGCGTTTAAAACTTACATTTGAATAAAATAATTTTTTTTCCTTCCGTGATAAATAAATAGCAATAGTTTACAGAATTAGATTTCAGGTTTTTAGGAACTTATGCAATGAAGGAATGATGCGATTTATTTAAACATTTTAATAAAGAAACAAATTTTAATGTATTATCAAAATCGTTAAAATTTCAGTCTCCGCATAAGTATATGCAGAGTATTCAGAACAGATTTTAAAATCATGTAAATAGAAGGTTGTAACTGAACATTAAAAATTGTCTATGAAAGAAGTTCTCTATCCTACTCCTACTTAAACTTTTAAAAAATAATAATTTTTACCATAGGCCCATTCACATTTTTATGATATGCAGCAGTAGTAACCAATCTCATCCATTCCGCTCACTAATAGTTATTCCTAACACGGTGATTTTTAGAAAGCAATAGGCACTATTAAAAATCATATTTAGGCCACGTTAGCCTAATTGTTTTTGGCGTCAGTCTCGCAATCGCAAGGTTGTGGGTTTGATTCCCCGCTGACTAGACCATCGTGTTCACTAATGGCGACTGGAGCACGTAAACTTTCTCGTGGTCGCAATGTTATCCCTATTCCCATTCCAAATTAATACTTCTGGGAGTAGTAGGAGCCAAGCCTTGGGTCTTCCTTGGATTCCTATCTCTAAATTTGAAGACCCAGATTGTGCTGCCATCTATGAGCCAAGTCGTACTTTCACCCTCTTGAGAGTGTGCTCTTTTCAAAAAGAGAAGGCGCTATTTCTGACTTCATTCGCCAATCTCAGACAGGTGGGCTTGGCTCCACCAAGTGTCATAAGTAACAACAACAAAAATCACATTTACTGTAAAAAATGGGGGCCTGTTAAAGAAAATTTGTATTTAATAGGGATACAAATGCAGACAAACGCTATAAAAAGGTTGATTACTCTTGATTAGCTAGCACAGCCTAATTATAACACCAATTATTGATCCTAAACCACTTAAAGGTAAGAATTTGACTGGGAATATGAACAAAGGATTAGAAAAAAGTTGTTCATTAAGTTTATCTGTTATTAATGTGTTATTTTATTTTTATTTTTTGTGTACGGGAATTTATCATCAAACCTTAATTGAAAAAATATAGACCTCTTTTAAACTTCCATTGACCTATAAGGTGTCTATCTATAGTCTAATCTATGGTTATATAACATTGGTAAGCTTTAGGTGAGACATAACTATGGCTATTCAACTAAAGTTCAGCAATATTATGGAAATTAAGTAGAGGAGAGTTTTCGGACTTCATGCAGAAAGATTTTCCTGTCATACAATAGTATCTCGTGTGCAGCGTAACAGCAATATCGAGATGCAACTTTGGAAGCAAAGGATTAACGAGAGTTGGACAATTCGAAAATCTATGAGAGAATGCAGATTTAATCAATTGAGCTATTGCAAAGCCTCAATTTATTTTAACTTTAATATTTTTCTTTCATAAAAGTTACCTTTAAATTATCAGTCTTAGAGAATTCCATTATCATTGTGTTCTGACAGTTTATGCTTATCAGTGAGCGTTCTATACTAAAAGGCTTATATCATTAATTATAAAATTATTTATATAATTTCTCATCTAATATTGAATTATGCTACGAAAAATAAACGTTTATTTGTTCTGAAATCCACGTATTTTTAATATCATCAATATATTTTTATCCACATCGAACACTTCCCACTTGTCATTGATCAATGCAAATTTCTTCTTCTAACCATTCAGCAGTAGGTTGATTCAAAGCTTCCAGGGTATTTCTGTCGGTTTCGGCAATTCATCGATATTTTCTGCATTTTTAGGCTGTATACAAGAACTCTTTTCAACAATACCTTTTTACAAAAACACTGACTGCTACGATTGCAATGGTATTCATGATCATAAAAATTGTTGCAGAAAGGCACAAATCTAAAAATCTCATTTTAAGTTGATTTATTATAATGATTTCATTCGTTCTAGAAGTTATGCTAATGAATGCTATCTTCTGGAGTGCATAATTGAAAGTTACAGTTGATAATATTTGGAGTTAGAATCTAGTACATTTCATGGAGAATCTCAGTTGCAATGAATTGTGAATTATCTTAACAGTAAAAGGTTCATCAGTGAAGTATTGATGCCTAACGTTGTACCTATAATTTAAAGTATTCCTGGAGCTATTTCTCAACAGAACAATACATGTTCAAATGATACAGGGAATTGTCGAAACTCTTTAAGAATGGAACTCGAAATTCCATTTTTAAAAAGCAGTAAAAAAGGAATCACTGATCAAAACAGCCTGATATTTTATTTGAATATCCGTGAAACAATGGGCGTTTGTTTAGCAAAAGAAAAAGTAATTGAAAAATTGACCGATAGAGGAAGCTGCACTCGTCATAAGACCCTAAAAGCTCGATTTCTGTGAATATGTTAATTTTATGTGCTTGTCTTGTGATAAAAAAGACTGGGAAGAGCTTTTCCTGTTATCTTAAGGTTATTATAATTCAATGAAGGAGCCGAATTAAATGTCATTTACATGAACGGTAACTGCGCATTAAAGAAATTCTCAAAATAGAAGTATATAAGAACTGAATTCGAGATTCAATGACCGCATTTGTTCTGAAGAAGATGACTGATGATTTTGAAGGTACATGTTTATTTGACGTGAAAGCTGGCGAAGGGGGGAAAACAGTTGCTTCAATATCAGTGGAGGGTGGTTAAATCAATTATGGAATAATCAAGCAGAGATTTGTGAGCGTTTACTATATTGGAAATTGTCTAAACTTATGTTAACCTGTCTGACAGCATGGTTCATAAAAAAATTTGAAATAGTTTATATAGTAATCCGTTTAAAATTAAATTTATAAGTTTTTCTGATGATCTGTCAAGACAGGAAATTTTCTCACTGCATTTCTTACTTGAATTACTTGAATACATGGAGCACGTTCTAGAAAAATTAGTTCGTTTTCAACTTAAATGTTTCGTCAATACTTACAGTTACAGAATACGATCAATAAAGAACCCATTGCAGATGCAGCTATAATTTAATCATTCTGCAAAGATCACTGTTGTGAGTTTGCTTTGCTGTTGTAAAATTTATTTGCCCTTTCTTTTTTCTTGGAAACAGCTCTTGTGATTTGTGCTGTCAATACGGAACGCTATTGCTTGCAGATCGATGTGTGGTTAACATAATTTTAATACAAGATATAGTTTAACAAACACTGCAGCATCAGTGAAGTATAGCTATTGATTCTTCACTTCAGAAATAAAAGAGTATAACAATTGTCATTTCCCAGCTATTTGATAAATTGATTTCCTATCAGCTGATCTAATTCCTTGCAATTTTAGCAAATGTTTTACTTAAAACATTTCATATACTTGGGATCAATTGCTGACTTAGCTAAATTGTAAACATGAATTATGTATCACGTTTACAGTATCACAAATGATACATTCCGATCTGTTATAAAATATGCCATTTTGCGTCCTTAGTTAACCTAAGGATGTGGTAGACTGCGTAATAAATATTACTTAGGTTAGTAGTATATGAATGTTCATTAACTTTTTTTTTCATCATGGTTTCCTTTTCTAAGCTTTGGGTTAGGGACAGCTATTTCCTATTTGCTTTTTCTATAGTTATATCTATTGTTGTTGTTGTTGTTAATGACACTTGGCAACGTCAAGTCCACCCGTCACAGAGAATAGGCGAATGAAGTCAGAGAGGGAGCGTCTTCCGTTTTTTAATAGAGCACCCTCATACGAAGGTGGAAGTACGATTTTTGACTCATAGATGGCAGCACCACCTGAACCTTCCAATTTAGAGATTGAAACCAGTAAAGACCCAAAGCCTGGCTTCAATTACCCCCAGAGGTATTAATTTGTAATGGGAACATGGAGGACATTGCGACCCGACGGAATTAACGTGCTCCAGTCGCCATTAGTGAACACGACGGATCTTCGGCTAAGCCGGGATTCGAACTCACCACCGTTTGGTAACGAGAACGATGCATATATAGCTATATCTAAGTACCATTACAAAAAAAGTTTTCCTACCCGTTGTGGATCACTGTGTTTTGGTGGATGAGCGGTGAACACAGTGAGCCATAACAGCATATCATGCATTTTAATCATTTTATGATCAGTAATCACCATATAACGGCTGTGATTTAAGAAAAGAACACATATAATATCATTAAATTATCCAAAAATAAGTAATTAAAATACTTTTATTACAGTGTTAAAAATTATAAAAATGCCCCCTGTCTAGTGATCAGCGTGTCTGGTTGCGGAAAATGAGGTACTGGGTTCGAATCCCTGTTCGGGCATGGATGTACTTTTTCTCTCTCCTGTATTTGCCCTTTCCTATGGAGTATGAATGCTTGTCTGCACTAAAAATGGGTATCTATGGCACGTGTGTACTGAAGAAGTCGGACTCCACACCAAATTACGGTTCACTTGAAAAAGTGGAGCAGCGCAACCTATAATGCCAGACATTTTTTTTTTTGTCGAATGCCAGACAGGCTGGCATTCGACAAAAAAAAAAATAAATAAAAAAAAATAATAATAATAGTAATTTAAGAAAATCATACATGATACATTTAAAATACCTGAGTAATGAAAGAAGTTCACAAAAAACTATTAATTACTCCTAAACAATATAATTTTTATAAAAAATTCCTAATTAATTACTTTTCATAGGGTTTTTAAATTAATTTCTTACAATTGGAAAAATCTATATTTTTTAAACAAAATTTAGGATACCTGAATAAAACTTAAATGTCATAACTAGAATATTTTAAACATAAAGGGTTAATACAAAATTAATAAACACACTGCACGCGGCTTTTATTTTTATTTAAATTCACAAAATCTTAGAACTACTTATTTTCAGCAATTCTGAATTTTATTGTATAACCATAAAGTTATTGATGAAACATTGAGCACAATAGTTTTATGACTGTGTTAAAATGTTTAAAAGTTCTAAATTCAGAATTGAAATTTAAAAAAATCAGTAAAATCTAAATTTTTTGCAAGATTTTTTAAAATAAAATTTCTTATAAAAATCTTAATTTTTGTAAAATTTTTAACTAAACATTAGAATTAAACATTTTAAAAAGATTCTAGAAACTTATAATAAGTCAATTTTTCTAAATCGTTTTATTGACTATAAAATTTTGTGTTTAATACTTTATTTAATTTGAGCCAGAAGTTTTAATCTTTTACGATTGCTTAAGCTTTTATCGATTTTGTAGCTATTTTTCACATAGCGAATTGAAAGATTTATATTTCTCTTTCGAGAAGATTCTCAATTGATTCACATGGTACTTTTCTAGTTATTTGTTAGCAGATACACTGTCTACCAATAAGAAATTTGGACACCTGTGATAGAAAAGAAAAACTAACTTTATTGAAAATCAATAGTTGGTAGAGCTTCCATGAGAAGTAATTACAGCGTGAACCTTCCAGGGCATACTTTCCACAAATTTTTGTATTACAGCTAGTGGCATTGTCTTCCACTCGGCTTGGAGTAGACATACAAATTCCTTCCCGATTTTCGATGGGTAGCGCAATTTTTAATTCGGCACTCCAAATCGTCCCAGAGATTCTCAATAGGGTTCAGGTCTGGGCAGGCCAGTCCATTCGGTAAACTCCATTGGCACCATACCAAGCCTTGGTTAACATCGAAACATGACAACTAGCATTATCGTCCTGAAAGTAATAAGGGGTCCAACCGTAAAACTTCCACAACATAAGAAGCACATTGTCACCCAAAATGGTGCAGTAGGCATCGACATTCAGCTTTCCATGACTATAGAATTCACCAAGGGTCTCAGTCCATACCAGGAGAACCAGGAGAAACACCCCCAGACCATAATTCCACCTCCGCCGAACTTGACTGTTAGCACAATGCATTCTGACAAGAGACGTTTTCCAGACAGACCCCAAACCCTGCCATCCGAACGTAAAGGGGGTGAACCTTTATTCATCGCTCCAAAGAACCCGTTTCCACTGATCTACCGTCCAATTTCGATGTGCTTTGCTCTACATTAACAGAGCACCGCGGTTGGACTTTGTGATCAAAGGCTTATGGATAGCAGCACACTATGAAAACCAAGCAAATGTGCTTCCTTATGGATGGTATTCATTGTAACAATACTTCCGCATGCCTGTTGAAACTCCTCGCACATAAGGGCCATCGGTTGGGTGCGGTTCTTCCGAATTTCTCTGGACAGCACTCGTCGGTCTCTACCTCCCAGTTTTGTTGGTCTGCCGACACGGGGCACATTCCGACAATCACCTTTCACTTCTTAATCACATAGGCCTCTGTCGATTGTGGGTACTTCAGATCGCTAGTTATGTCCCTTAAGGATCAGCCACATTTGTGATACCCGTTAATTATATATTTCTCGAAATCAGAGAGCTCTGAACTGCGCGGCATCTTGCATGCGACTAATCCTGATGTTGTTTCCTACATGATGTATACCGGCGGAGAGCGTGACGTACCTCAAAACCGCTGATATTGTCCTTTTCATAGGTGTCCAAATACTTATCGGTAGACTGTGTATATCATCAATATTTTACGTTTTCAAATACTTAAATCAGAGAATTGTTTATACATTTAATTTTTGCCGATTTTATTCCATTTAAATAGAAGACCATATTCTCCTCTGTATATTTTTATGAAGAATATATTGGAGACAATTAAACTTGAACTGTATTTAATAGTCTCCTTTATATCTTTGCATATTATTAATTACAAACTTAAACCACATTTAAGTGCCTTTCAATTAAATATAATAGGCTAATGTAAGATAAAAAATGGTTTCTTTTTAATAGACTTAAGTTTCTAAAAATAGCTTACATAATTTTTCAGACTAAGCATATTTTCATCGATAGAATTTAATCTTATACTTTTACACAATCAAAACAAAAATTATTAAAATGAAATTAAAAATATACATATTTTCTAACAGTAATTAAAAATTCACCTAAGTAATTAATTGGATTTTTTTATTGAAGATTATTAAGAATCAAAATATGACTCTTATTAAACTCAATTAAAGACAGGAAGCTAATTTAAAATCAAAATATGGCACTTGTACTTTTTAAAATTAGATGTAAGAGCAGTAATTAATGAGATAAAAAAAAGAATATATTGTTTTTTGCAAATGTATCTTGATTTATTAAATTTGATACAATTACAAAAAACAGAAGTAATTAACTATAAAAAGGAACATATTGTTTTTTGCAATTGTTTCTTAATTTAGTAACTAATCAGAAATAAATTTAACTACCTGTTTTGAGTTTTATTGCAAAAATGATATATTTAATTAAATGAATGCATTTTAATTTAGGATAAAAAAAATGTTGTTGCAATTCAAATTAACGTTCGATAAAAAAAACATATTTCAATGCTTTTAAAATATTTTTCTGAAAAATCTATTGAGTGTTATTAATAACTTATGACTGTAATTTAAATAAAAAAATAACGATACAAAATTTCTTCAAAATAATAATAAAAAAAATTCAAGATAACTTTTTTTTTGTAGAAATGAATTTAATCATAGTAATACTTTTTATCAAAATGTTTAACGCTTTCTTACATGAAAAGTTTTTGAAATATGAGGAATATTTAGATAGAAATTTCTGAATAGTTAATCTTTATTTTATTAGTTAATATTTATTTTATTAGTTAATATTTATTTTATTAGTTAGTTTAGAGTTACGTTAATCTAATGATTAGATTTCATCAAAGAGAAACAAATTGACTACGATCTATAATCGTGTAAACTTAGCTTGACTGAGACGGGGAATCGAACTCACTACATGAATAGCTAAAAACAAGTATTCAAATAATTCACCTAGCTTGAATTTACAGGGCACAATAGTTACTCAAATCTATTTTAACCCCTTAACTATCGCAATTAGAAAAAATAAAAAATAAAAATAGAATATTCAAAATTTTACCCTTAGGAATAATAAAAAGAAGACTATGTTTATATTTAATATTTTATTAAATTAAAATAGTTTTTCAAAAAATTAGATGATTACATGAAGTTTAAACTTTTATATGAGCAAATTAGTTCGCATCTAAATGCATTAGTAAATCAGAGAATAATTTCATTATTTATTGATTTAGAATTTCCTTTAACCGAAAAAATTTGCAACAGAAAAATGTTTATATTCAAACATTAAAAAAATGAATATAAAAACAATGTTTCATTAATATAAGTTTCTTTTATTTTATCATGAATTAGCTAAAAACTATTTCTTTAACAAAACAAAAAAAAAAATAATTAAATAAAATCATAAATTATAATATGAACCAAACCATCCGATATTAAAAACAAAAAATTAAATTAAATCGTGTAGAAATTCTAAAGGAAAAGTAAGAAATCGTTTATGTTGAGTACAAAAATACTCTTCAAATAAATGATTCAAAAATCATTTACTAGAAATTCTAAAAGATAATTCAAGAGTTTATTAGGCGTTTGTCATGTATCAGTGATAAGACAGCTTTACTTTTCCGATTTATCTGTCGCTTAACTTATTTTTCTTCAGGTTGACTCATAACTGGAATTGTTCTCGGGTGAAGAACATATTGAAGGATATACGAGAGAAAGAATTTCGAAAGAACAGACAGCGAGGCTGCTGAATTCCAGCAACGCACCTTTGTACTCGGGCTCAGAGCACCATAAATATTTACGTTTCCTGATGAGAAACGCCAGAGTTTACCGTTATTGCCCTCTTCCTCTCTAGCACACGCATTTTATAGAATGTAGTTTTTATAAATGGGTTGTTATACACGGTATTTATAAGCTCCTTTTGATTCCAAAATAAACATTCGAAATTCAGTATGAGAAAGCTATGGATTATACAACGCTGATTTTGCTTCAGACTGCGCT
>JAPDSC010020927.1:11369-22122 GCA_026290005.1 Latrodectus geometricus | reverse complement strand
TGTATAGATCTATCATATTAATAATAGTATGTGACCTAAATGAATAAGAGCAAAAATCAGTATCAATCGAAGAGCATTATCTCAGCAAACACAAACATGCTGGGTATTCATCGGGTCGTTGCTGCGAGCTGTCTTGGCCAACAACGGCCCGCCACTATTTTGTGTTGTCGGCTCCGTCAATAAAGTGGTCGTCGTCATTGATGGTGGGCCGGCAGTACGGTCCTCTGCTGGCCCATGTAATTTAAGTACACGGTTATCCATCTGCCCTATACCGTTTGGCCATCAGGGGTCGCTTTTACCGACGTGGAGCCAGTTATAGCTTATACTTTGCTTCTACAAATAAAAATGAAATATTTATTTATTTTCATCTGCTAATAGTTTATATGTTGAAAAGATAATATTGCATTAAATTAAAACTGAATCTGTTTTGGTTATTTAGAAAAGGAATTTTCCTCCTTAATCAGCAAGTGACATTAAATGCACATTTATCATATGATGCAATCTGTCCATGCTTATTTCATTTCAGTGCTATATCAGTATAATTTTAAGAGTTAAATAGCTGATTGGATTAATGTTGGATATAACTCACGAAGCACTCTAAATAAGCTTTAATTTTAACCTCACTTTAATGATTTGTCGGTGAAATTTAAAACGTTAAATACCAACACAAATATCGATTTGTTCCTTTTAAAAAAGATTAAAAATCATAATGATCCATAATCATCCTTTTTTTCATTAAGATTAAAAATCATAATGATGACCTCAATCTATCTCTGACACCCATTTAATTATTTGTAAAAGGAATTAATGCTAAATAGCACAGTTTGTATCTTTTTTTTAGAAATGTTAGTTGCATTGAGTTCTACATTTTATGATAATACTATTTGACGAATTATGTTTATTTTATTCAAAATTTAAATGCAATTGTAAGAGTTCAGAACATTATCCAACATTCGATAACATGTTTAGTAGCTTTTTTTCATCTCGAAACTCAATGTTATGATATTTAACAATTTATTAGTTTTTTATTTGATAATTTAGTGTAAAAATTTCACAATATTTGTATTTAAAACACAAAAATATTTTGAAAATTAGAGTAAATTAATTTCATTTCACAATATTCTAGATAACAGTTTTACACAATATTTACGATATTTAATGCGAATGAAAAACTGTTTTTTTACACAAAATTGAAATATAATTATTTAACTTGTGCTTTTAGTTTATGCTCATGACTTAAAATTTAAAGTATTTAAATTCATGGCTTCATTTTTTTAAGTAATTTTCATTGTCATATAAGTGATTAAAACGACAAAATTGTTCATGGATAAAAAACAAGAAATTTTTTTAAATAAGACGATCGCATTGAAGAGAATATATGAGATTAATTTGGTGAAGAAACTATGTGTATAATCCATATTCTGTTTGTCTGAAAAAAAATTTTCAGTTTAAGATTGAAAACAGAAGCAGGGAACGAAATGAAACTTATACCAAAATGTCCATCTCTGGCTAATTTAAAAACTGTTTCATTTTGGAATTTAGATTACAGAGTTGTAATTAATATAAACAATAATTAACGTTTAGTTGAACTCCCAGTACAGTTGCTTGTAGCACGATTTAATTAATATAAACGAGATAGAGCATTCTGCATTCTCTGTTATTGAGCTTTTCTCGTTTTAATGAAAAAAAAACATTCGTGGTGCTTTTTCTCTTTTTATAATTATCATCGATACATTACAGCTAAAATGTAGAGAAAAATATTTATGACAGTTAATCTCCTTTTCTTCTTATATTCTCAGTGTAATTGCTTTTAAGAAATGAAGGATCATTATTTCTTCCAATCTTTTAAAATCTGCTATTTTAACCTCTACAGCGAATGCGTTTTCGCCTTCGTCAATGCGTCACGGAAGAGAATTTTCAATCATTATAGTCATTCAATTTGTTTTTAGGAAATCTATACGTGAGACTTCATTCCGCGATGTAATTCATCATTTGGAACAATTGTAACTGAAATTATTTTGCAATTGACATTTTTATATGTTAAACTGTTGGACTTCATATTTAAATTGTTATTTCAGTCAGAAGTTATTTTATTTCTTTGGATTTTTGCTTAGTTTGGTATATCGTATACAAAAATATCTCATGAAATTTCTGCTTCTCTTTTCATTACATGAATCTAATGTTTATCTTTTCAACTCAAAACTAGGTAGGATCTCTGTAATCTAAGAACAAATTTAAAAATCCCTGGTAAAATTTAAGCATGTGGTAGGTCACGCATAAAATATAAATTCATTGATTTAGATTTAAAATAATCTTAAGTAAATGCAGTGAAAATTACAGATACAACTAATACTAATAAATAAATGTTAGGAGCTTCATTTCTAAGAGTTGCTCTAAGAAATTTCCCTTCAACAAATATATAGAGATAATGAAAAATTATTGACCTGAAAGTGTTTCCAATGTGTAAAAATCTAGGATAATTTGAATCTAATTTTATGAAGAATTTTAACTAACCATAAAAAAAGAACCATAAGAATTTTAATTAACATTTTTTTTACTTGCCAATAAGAGATGCTTAATTTGCAACTTAAATATTAACTTCCAATTTATGAATATAAAATAGGGTAGTTAATATATGAAATAGTGGAACTGAGAAAGTTTCATATACGAAAAGAAAAACAAAAAATTCATAGCTAATGTTTTGAAGAATCATACATAATGATATTACAGTAGAAGTCCGATAATCCGGCACGTTCGGGACCGGCTAGGTGCCGGACTACCGAAAATTCCGGTGTATCGGACGGTAATTATAAGAATAATAGGTTAATAATTAAACTACAAATACAGTATACAAATACATACAACAAAGTTTATTTTACATTTCATATAATGTATGT
Organism: Latrodectus geometricus; assembly: GCA_026290005.1. Lineage (NCBI taxonomy): Eukaryota > Metazoa > Arthropoda > Arachnida > Araneae > Theridiidae > Latrodectus > Latrodectus geometricus. The sequence continues at coordinate 19,225 of JAPDSC010020927.1, read as the reverse complement.
ACACGTACTGTAAAACATATTTCACTTAGATTTAAAAAAATTCATGAATGTCTTTTTGTTTTCTTGACTTTTGGCGTTTAGCTTAAAATTTATTTCTAATGATATGGAAATCAATAATTTCTGAAGCACTGTACGAGCCTCAGCAAAAGAGATAAACTTATTTAGTGATGCTGCAGCTTCTGCCCAGCAGATTTTTCCTTTTCTTCCGTTTCGGCATCTGAGTCACTTTATTTAGGCTTAGGTTTTGAAAACATGATCACCCTGTGTACGGTTAGAACGAAAATCACTTTTTTTTATAAATAGTTTCAAAAGTTACGTTTACTATTGACTAGCCAGCCGCTAATTGTTTCCGAACAATACCGAGCGCTTCCGGATGATCTCGAACCAACCAGGAAACTTCCGAATAGCTCTGGAGCGTTTTTATTTGCTTCAGACATACTTTGGGAGAAAACTAAAATTTTTACAATTATCCGGAGCGAAGCCGGACTATCGGGCATTCCGGACTGTTGGATGCCGGATTAATGGACTTCTACTGTACTAAAAAAGCTTTACTTACTAATACCAATCATTTGATATGCTATAGTCAAGACTCTTAATCACGACTTAATACTTTATATCTAGTGATAAAAATAATTGCGATTGGAAGTTTTTAGAATACAAAGAATCCCAAATTCCTTAGTTAATTTCGGGAAGAATCATAAAAAAGAATAATATTCTTAACATGAAACTTTATTTGATTATAAGGGCCCTGTAAATTTCCATGATCACTAGATATACAGTAAATTCAAAAACATACAGAATAATCATAATAAATAATGTTTTGGAAGCCAAAGATCTATTATAATTCAGAGTTAATTTGTGTATTTAAATTAAATTAATTTGTGTTAATTATATTACAAAGTTCATTTATTAAGAACTGCCATACAACTTTTAATTTTCTGTATATCAACAATTTTAGAAATTCTTTATAAATAATGTTTAATTCTGTACCTACAAGTAAACCCATACCCAATAAATAAAACTTAATGATTTATCCATGTTCAACAAGAAACTTGCATTTGTTCTACCCTGAGTAGACCGCGGAGTGTATAATATATGATATAGTATTTATTATTACGGGCCAAAGTACTTCTATCACAAGCTGATATAAGCATTAAGTTGTTATTGTATTTTGCATTAAAAACAGAAAAAAATAATGGTTAAAATGCAAAATGCATATAAATCGAAGATTAATTTAAATTGTTGATTATCAGTAAAATATACAAAGTATAAGAAGGAGAATGGCTAAATAAATTCAATGTATTTTTGGTTATATTAGTTGGCAAATTATTGAATATATTTGCAAAAATAAATAGTACTTATCAAAAATATCGAGATATGTTGAAAATAACTATGCGTCAGATCAAGCGAAAATTGATCTTGGCTAAAAATATTTATTGCAAAATCATTGTTGTATTTATTAACTAGGATGATACAACAGAATTCAAATATTACAAGGAATGCAAGAATTCCAAAATATTGCATGTGATAAGTGGGGAAACACAAATCATCCAGAAAATCATACGGTTTTGGACGTCATTGATGAAAATGATGACACTCTCTGGAATCTTTCTTTCTAAATTTTCCATCACGTTTTTTGGCTACATGCCCTTTAAAGGAAACAAGAGGCTCATTTTTTATGTTCTCTGTGGTGAACAGCAGTAATAAAGAATTCATCTAAAATAAACGATATAGATTTCTGATGTTGATAATCGATCAAAGCAATGATATCATTACTCATTCGTTTTTGGCCATGGGAGAGGAAATAAATCATTGGAAAACGCAGACGATTTTTTACGTGTATGGACTTTAAATTTAGAATATTGAAAATGATTTGAGAAATTCTTTCATGCGAAAATGTTACTTAAGGAATTATTTCCAGATAAAAAAATGGCATCATTTTTTAAATTGCATTGCAGGCGTATTATTTTTATTCGAATACGGGTGTTAAATTTTTTAACATTTGAGATTTATTCACTGAATTTCTTGTATGAAAGTACAACTACAAAAATTTGGGTTAACTTTTTACGTATTTTTAATTAAAAAACTACATTTGTATATAACAACAAATATATTTCTTTATATACAAAGAACATTTGTATAAAAAAAAAGGCATACTTATGAAAATTTATGATAAATATTTCTTGCTCTTTTTAATCTTTTTTTATTTTTCTAACTAAGTTATCATTTGGTTAAGCATTGTCTTAAAAATTTTGTAATGTATTAAATTAATAGCAAAGAATTGCTTTATAGTCTCATACCTTCACAGACAAATTGTCTCATAAATCTAAATTAAATATTGGTTCATATATTTAAAATGTGCTTAATATTATTCATGCATCAAAATGTAAACATATCTCTAAATATAACACTACATGCATGCGATAAATGGTATTTATTAAGGAAAATTTGACAGCTTAAATATGCAGGACGATATATCTAAATCCATGACGATTTTGCATCCCTGTGGAATTTTCACGGACAGTAGTACATATTCAAGTATCATAGAAGAGAAACTTGCTAAACTCTTAAATATTTATTTCGAAAGACCTGCATGCAAAAAGCAAAAAAGGCAGTATCCATTCTAAAAGAGGCAACATACAATTATATTTCGAGTGATAGAATATGTTTTATGAGGGAACAAAGTAACCATTTTCTTTTGTTCAACTATGCCCAACATCAAATTTGGAATTTTCCCCAACAAAAAGTGCGTTCTACGCCACGGAGAGAACACATACAAAATTCAATTTTTAATAGATTTTTAAGCTCATTTAATAAGAGGAAATACGATTAAATATTACTAATCACAGAATATTTCTGCTTTTTGAAAAAGAGTGGTAAATGACTTCTTAATTGTTTTTCCGAATCATTAGCAGTATATACAATATCAACATAATAGTAGGTTAGTTTTAATAATACAAGCACAAAAGAGCCAATTCTTTTTCTAATTATGTGAGTCACATGAATTCTGCTTAAATCTATACGAACATTTTCTTTGACATTCTATTATGAACCATCTATCTAAAGCTATTAAAGGCTTTTGTTCTTAATTTTTCACATGTTTAAATGTTTGCTCTTTTCAAGCCATTAATACTTTCATTGTGCATTTATAAGTTTTTAAGTCACTGTTATTTTAACCACAATTTCTGCTTTCGTATTTATATTGGAATGATATGTAGACAAGATGACAGATGCTTTTCACTTCGAAACTTCAATAGGAATCATTTTATACGTATAGTTGGAGTAAAATACACTACTGGCCATTAAAATTGCTACACCAAGAAGGTGACATGCAACAGACGTGAAATTTATACGAAAGGAAAAAGGTGCTGTGATATGCAAATGGTCAGCTTTTCAGCGCATTCAGACAAAGCAGGCGCCAGTAGCGACACCTACATTGTGTTTAAATGAGGAAATTGTTCAGCCGGTTCCTCATGCACAAATTGCATTTGAACGTTGTTGCCCGGTGAAAAGTTGCTGTGATGCCTCGTGTAAGAAGGAGAAATGCGTACCAGCACGTTTCTGACTTTGATAAAGGTCGAATTGTAGCGTACCGGGATTGCGGTTTACCTTATCGCAGTATTTCTGCTCGCGTCGGTCGAGACCCAATGACTATTAGCAGAATATGGAATCGATGGGTTCAGGACGGTAATACGGAACGCCATGCGGGATCTCAACGACCACCTATCACTAGCAGCCGAGAAGACAGGCATATTATCCGCATGACCGTAATGGATCGTGCAACCACGTCACGAGCCGTGAGTCAAGAAACGGGGTCGTTTGGAAGACAACAAGTGTCTGCACGAACAGTTCGACGACGTTTGCAGCAGCATGGACTCTCAGCTCGGAGACCATGGCTGCGGCTTCCCTAGACGCTGAGTCATAGACAAGAGCGCCTTCAATGGTGTGATCAACGACGAACCTGGGCCACGAATGGCGAGACGTCATCTTTTCAGATGAATTCAGGTTCTGTGTACAGCATCATAATGGTCGCATCCGTGTTTGGTGGCATCGTGGTGAACGCACACTGGCAGCGTGCATTCGTCATCATCATACTGGCCCATCACCTGGCGTGATGGTATGGGGTGCCATTGGATACACGTCTCGATCACCTCTTGTTCGCATTGACGGTGCTTTGAACAGTGCACGTTACATTTCTGGTGTGTTACGACCCGTGGCTCTAGCCTTTATTCGAGACCTGCGAAACCCTATGATTCAGCAGGATAATGCCCGACCGCATGTTGCCGGTATTGTACGGACCTTCTTTGATATGGAACATGTTCAGCTGTTACCCTGGCCAGCAACGTGCTTGCCATCTTTCACCAATAGAAAACGTCTGGTCAATGGTTGCCAAGCGACTGGCTCGTCACCAAATGCCAGTCACTACGGTTGATGAACTGCGACATCGTGTTGAAGCTGCATGGGCATCTGTACCTGTACATACAATCCAATCTTTGTTTGACTCAATGCCCAGGCGTATAACTGCTGTTATTACTGCCAGAGGTGGTTGTTCTGGGTACTGATTTCTCAGGCTCTATACAGCCAAATTTTTTGAAAATTTAATCACTTGTTATTTCTAGTATAATATATTTGTCCAATAAATATCATTTTGTTATCTGCATTTCTTCCTGGTGTAGCAATTTTAATGGCCAGTAGTGTATTTATCAATATTGTACAATTGCATTTATAATTCATTTATATTATACAAAAAATTTTAACTTAAGAAAATTCAAAATGAAGCCATTAATTTTTCGCATAATTTATTCAACCCCTTCCTTATAATATTATATGAATACAGCATTTTTTTTTCATCTATTGCTCATGGTATAAAAGAATAAATAAAGAAAGTTCACGGATAACTTGATATTGATTCGTTTGTTTATCATTTTATGCTCAAATTTTGCACACAAGTGTTAATTAAATTATAAATTATAGTTTAAAATGGGTTTCAAACCTTTATAAGCATCCATTCAATAAAGGGAAATCGGTTTCACTAATTTTTAAATTGAAAGTCAAATGAATAACCTAAAATGTGCCTCATCACTATCATTGTCATTCGTGCCAAAGAACTCTTCTTTAGTATAGAAGAAAGTATCAAAAAGCTCTGATGGGGCTTTGACTTCTCTTTTTCTTCTCTATTCTACACGACACATCGCTTCATTTCTTTATAGATCAAAACTCTGCGCATTTAGGTAAACTTTTTTTGGTATTTACTATTTGCTTTACATTTGCAGGTTAGTAGATAAATATAATTCCGCTTTGGAAAGTAACATAAATCTGAAAAGCACTGGCTGAGTGACGTTTAATTTCTTGGCAACAGAGCTACATAGACAGTAAATGTCAAATACTAGCAGATTCTGTTAAATGTAATAGCTTCTTGTTTAATTAAATCAACAAGTTAAATGAACAAGTAGATGGCAGATTTCATTGCTCCAAATCTCTTTTCTATTTAAGACAACCGTGTTTAACGGTTTTAGATTTTGACCATGTTTTACAATAAAATCAATTTACTTTGATATATTTAAATTAATTATAAACTTAAGATCACAATTTGATTGTTGCATTACTTTCAATAAAACTTCTAGATTCACATTTTCAGAATAGATCCTCAAAGAATTTAATCTATTATTTCCCCCATGTTCTTTTCTTGATCCTAAGACATTTCTTTACTTCTCTCTTCTTTAATCTATAGCTATCATCACTAAATTTTGTGCTATTGAGCAAAAATTTTTCTCTAGATTTATTTTTTTATTCATTAATTGTGCATACTCTTCGTCAAATCATTCGATCATTTTTTTTTCATTTGTTATCTTTAATCAAAATTAAGACTTCAACACTATCTTGCTCAAATTTATCTCTTCTCAGGCCATTTACTCATTTAATTAATCATCAACAATTCGTTATTGAACCTTATAAAGCACTTATCTTTCATTCTTCTCATTTAATTAGCTAGTCTTTGCCTGTATTTTATTTTAATTATAAAATTAACAGAGAGCACATTAGCTCCTCTACATGATCTCACATTCAAAATATCTGAGCCATGTTTTTGATCAATCCGATTTTGAGTTACCCTATGTGGTGATCTCCAAATAGCCATATAAATTATCCTCTATTAGTAATTAAGTATAACAATCTATGGAATTTTCATATTGCAAAATTTACGTGCTTAAATTTATTTATGCTGATTTTACTATGCTCTGCTTACAAATTGCAGATTAAAATTTATGATTAAAACTATCCAAGATCATCATCAATATTTTTATAACGCCATTGAAGAACAAGTCTAAATTCTTCTATTACCACTACTACTAGCCTACCCTTGGCTATTCAGCCATAAGATGACGCGCTAACCAGTAGAGACGAGCCCTCTTTAATTCTTCAGTCTGATCCAGTGTGAAGTGGTCAATAGTTGGACAGGACTCCAGATGTTCGCCATTCATCTCCTCATGTCCACAGAGGGTGCATTCTGATGAAGCAACGACTTTTATTCTATGTAAGTGAGATGGAAAGTAGTCGTATCCTGTCTTTAAACGAAAGTTGGCAACCATTACGGCTTGCGGGAGGTTGGAATCGATTGGCCCATTGTTGGTATAAATTCTCCTAAAAGTCATCTTTCCTTTCTTCCGTCTTTATCTTTTGTAAAGGCAACCGCCCAAATTAGTACGATATGAAACATTTTACCTCTCAAAATGAACAATATTAGTTTGGGGAAAAAGTTATCCATTATTTTTTCGGTAGACGTCTGTAGTGATCGCTATCTCGTGAGGTATCTATCGAACAATTTCAGATTTATGCTCGTTGGAAAGGTGACATTTGACACTAAAATATCCTCATGCGGTTTTTTGTTTGATTAATTCAGTTACGAGTACAAGGTTTCAAAAATGGAAGACAACAAACAGAAAATTCGATACATTTTCGTTTTTATCTTGTAACGACGAAAAAGATAGTCGGGTGGCTAAAATTGTGAAAGGTGTTTATCGTCCTATATATGACTGTAACAACCAGTTACGTACAATTTTTGTTTCGTCGATTCCGTTTGGGTATTTTTGATGTTAGAGATGCACCTCGCATGTGGATACAGCATCGTCGAGAATGTCTATAAAATATCAAAAATAATCAAACTTGACAGCATGTCAGCAGTCGTAGCTTCGCACAAGAACTAAAAATCTACATGAAAACTGTTTTAAACCTTTTTACAAAGCGAATCTGAAAGAAGTTACAAAAAGCTCACGTAAAAATAATGGATTTCTTTTTCCCCAAATTATATTTTGTTTACTTTGCAACAGTTTCTCTGCGCAATCTTTTGCGAGTTTGGCGAACTAGTGCAGGACACGCTAATTTCTCTTAAAAATTATCTTTTATTTTTTACATTCAGTCGAAGCATGAGCAATGTGCATCAAGTATCTTACCTCTCAGTCTCAAATTGATAATCTTTTGTTAGAAAAAATAAAGCTGATAACATCTTATTTCATAAAATTTATTACAATAAATCCAAGTTGTATCTTTCATCATTTTAATTATTTTTCTTTTTAATTTCGTAACAATAGATTTATTTTTGTTTGTCAAGAATGTTAAACCTGTGAATTATTCTTATCTTAGAAGACCACGTCTCCATAGTACTTTGGAAACAAAAATACCCACTGAATCGTTAGAGATTAGATATTCATTTGAGTATAATTTTATGACATACATGGTAAAAAGGAATATCTACAATGATTACTACAGGGAAATGATCCACAATATAATACATGAGCTACAATATAATACATAAACTACACAATACAATACATGAGCTACAATATAATACATGAACTACA
>JAPDSC010020927.1:0-10008 GCA_026290005.1 Latrodectus geometricus | reverse complement strand
ATATATGTATGTATGTATGTATGTATGTATGTATGTATGTATGTATGTATGTATGTATGTATGTATAAATATATATTAGAAAATTATTTAGTATTTGGCACAAATATTAATACAATAAAGCAATTGTATAAGATTATTTAAATATAGCAAAAAGATATAACCAGTATAAAGAATTGGTTCAATTAAAAAAAAAGTTGAATGAATTAAAATGAATATAAATGAGGTACTAACAATGTTCTATCTTTGCTATATGTTCTATCTTTTTGCTGTATTTAAATAATCTTATATAATTGCTTTATTGTATTGATATTTGTTTCAAATATTAAACAATTTCCGATCACTTATTTTATGGTGGTTCTGCTTAACCCTTCTTTGCATAGTGGTGGAAATTTCCATCATAACATTGAATGCCCAAAAATTATATAAACGAACAATTTCACTTTAAGTTGGTCATGTTTGGATACCTTTTTAATGTCCATTGCATAAAAAGAAACATAGCTGTCGAAAATAATCAAGTGTCACTATCAATGAAACGACCTTGAAGTTGTCATTACGCTGTTTGTTGCAGTTGCAATAAACGTATGATTTCGTTTTTAATTTTGTTTTATTATATTTGAGTTTCTATTGCTAAGAAAGTGAAGATGAGTTTAAGAAAGGTTTGTAAAACAAGTTATCCAATGATATCCTCTTTTATTTCTATTTAGTACTAATCTAATGATCTAACTTTGCAGGATGATGGAAATCTCCAACATATTGTTTTTTGCTAAATTTATACTATAAATATTTAGAACGATTTTTTTTACTCATTTTTCCTTTAAATTTGAGCGTGAATTATATCACCTTGATTTATTTCACCAATAAAGAGAAAATCATGCAAATAAGGGTTAAGCTGCTTTTGCGCTAAATGTATTGCCATTCTCATTAGTTTTTTATGAATTTATTTATTTTTCATTCATATATTTTTACCAGGCATTATATATACACAAGACATTGACGAAGGTCATTTGAAATTTTTAGATTTTTAAAATTATATCCATAATATTTTAAGAGTGTTTCAAATAATCTTCAAAATTAACAATGTACTTCTGTAGACGAATTTCCCAAGGATTAAATTTGTCAAACTAGTTGTTTTTTTAAATAGATGAGCAAATGCATTTATTTCATCATTAATTTTTTTCGGAAGGGTTATTAGATTATCTTAAATTTTTTAAATTGATAAACTGTCAAAAAACTTACTCATAGTCAGATCATAGCGAGTCGAATGGATGTTCTATTAATTTGAATTTGTTCAAGAAACCTAACTGTCGATATTATTCTATGAGAATATTCATTATCGTGGTGGAATGTTAGTCCTGTAGCATTTACTTCAAAAATAATTTTTGGGATATATTTTGTTTTTTACCAATTAGCTGAGTCCATCTTTTACTCATCTATTCTGATGGCTTTAACCAATCTTCTACTCCGAAAGACAACAGCATGTATTACTTTTATCTTGGTACGTTGTATTTTCATCATTATAGACGTTAAATCACCTTCAAAGATTCATATTTTGCTTCTTTCACGTTTTCAAAAATCAAGAAGTAATATGTACATTACATACTTGTTACTTTGGAAATAATGTCATGTTTCACCATCTTTAAGGATTTTAAGAGCTTCTTTACTAATTCTTTCGTGCTGACGTAAGTAATGAGAATTTGCGCAAGTTACTTGTTGCATCAGTAATTCTTGCACCAGTTACTGATGAATAACTGCGCAAAAAAGATAAAATTCTATCTTTCTTGCGCAGTTATTCATCAGCAACTTTATATATGATAGTAGGGAATCCAATATTAAGCTTTTATCATTTGGTAGATGCAGCTTCTTTAACCATTTAATATTTTACGACAGATATACTATCCGTAATTATAACCTCTCTACAATAATTGCCTAGAATGTTATTTTTATGCATTGCATGTCAATTGCAACCTCTGAGGAATTCTGCACACCAGAATGAAACTTTAAAACTCAAACTCGCCTTTTCTCATTTACTTGAGATTGTTTTAATTCCAGGCACTTTTATGTATGAACTTTCCCAGTAACAATATAAATTTGATGGTATAAATTAAATGCTAGATTCCGAGCTTGTGGTAACCTGCTATAAGACAATTTCCCTTTGACACGTTGGGAAAATTTCATGTTCATCTGTTGTTGTTCGAACCAGAGCCATTTCTAACTAGGAAACTGATTTATACTAAGCATTTACAAAATTTAATGTTTATCTGAAAGTAATCTTTGAAAGTTGGAAAAAATGAATGTCGAAACAGAATCAAAGTGGTTGAGTGATTGGTCTTCGGTTCTACCGTTCGTGAGTTTGAATCCCACCTCATGCTTGTTTATAGTAGTACAGAATCCATTTTAAACTGTAGATCCTAACCTAATTGGCTCTTATATGCAAAAAAATGACCGTAGAGTAACCAAGTATGCCAGTGTAAATGCAGAACTCATCATTTAAACATAATTCAAGATTGCGAAATTTTAGTGGTGTTTAAAACATTCAGTCAATGTAAATTTGTAGCCAGAAAGAAAAATATACATAATACAATAAGCCAATTTCCCTCCCCCCTTTTTTTGTCGAGTGTCAGCCAGACTGCAGTATGGGTGCGCTGCTCCACTTTTTCAACTGAACCGGAATTGGGTGTGGAGTCCAACTTCCTCAGTACACACATGCCATAGGTACCCGTTTATAAAATAGGCAACCATTCATTCTTCATTCATACAAGGAAAGGACAAAGACAGGAGAGAGGGAAAGAGAAAGTACATCCATGCCCAAACCGGGATTCGAACCCAGACCTCCCTATTCCCAGTCAGGTACTCTGATAATAAGTCAATAGTGATTGGTAATATAAGCGAGAATTCTACTTAAAGCAAAGAATGTTTTAAGATTATTATTTTATTCAACAAGCCTTTTTAGAAATTATACTATATATATATATATATATATATATAAACGAAAAAATGTTATGTTTTAACTTTTATAAAAAGCAATAATTAGGCTATAATACATCTTTTAAAATTACAAATATTTTATTATTAAAAATTATACGTTTATTATTTTTAGAATAGTTTAAGCCAATCAGATTTTATTTGTCCGTTTGATGTAATATTAGCAGAACAAAATATAAAAAGCAACTGATAAAAATTGTTTTCATGATAGTTATTTTTGGAAAAAGTATTAGTCTAAAAATAGAAAGAACAGCCGAATTTGATCAATTCTGTTCTGAAAATAAAATGTTTTCGAATCCTATTTTTAGAATACTTGTGGAAGCAGATTCTTGAGGGACGTAAAATGGAGCATGAATTATAGGAATTTTTTTATCTCTTTTATTATCGTTTGAAATATTCCATGACCATTATTCTTTCTTTAATGTGGGAAAAAGCCTATTTAGCAAAGTGGACAAAAACACCTTTAACAACTATTTTATTGGATTAACATAAAAAGAAGAGAAGGAAATGATTAAATTATTTGGATGTAGTGCGAGAAAAGAATTCTCACTGATTTTAAGTGCCAATAAAAGGTTTTAAAAAGTTGTCTGGAACTGTAAACAACGACATTTTTTACAAAAGAACTAACGGAAAACTGCCTTAAATGATGCAAGAAACAATGAAAAGTAATTTTCATATTATTTCTTTTTTATTGATGAAATATTAATTTATAGAAAAAAAATAACGATTAATTTCCGATAAAAATAATTGATAAAATACACAAGATAATAAAATCAAGTGAGAACATCAAGATTAAACTCGCTGACCTTTATATGTAGAATTTTTTCATTCTATTACTTATACTTTCAATTAAATATCCGTTGTATTATTTTATGAAATTTTCTCTGAATTCTACATTACTATGTTTTTCATATATTTACTTCTTTATAATAGATTAAAATATAAAACATTCGATATGAAATTTAAATTTTTTGAATTATTTTATTAATTTTAATGAAATTTAAAATCATCTGTTTTTCTAGTTTCCATGAGGAATTGAATGATCCCATGTAGATATTAAGACGATTTCCAAGACAAATTAAGTATACTTTTAAATTTTATTTAAATTGTTAGATAACACGTCATGCATATTCGTACAAATGGCATACTTTTTCAGTTATGATATAGTTATAGCTGAATATATCTCAACAGTTATGCAAATTGATGATTATCTTATTCACAGAAACAAATTATTAATTGTTTTGTTTCTTTCGGTAAGATTGAAAGTGTATTTCAATAATCATTTGTCAATCTATACAATAACGGTAGTTATATGAAATATATATAAATATTTGCAACAGAGTTTAATGTATTTGGGATAGTAATAATCATAATTTCATGAGTAAGGGATGCTTACAAAATCAAAACGATATGCTCAATAATTTTAGTGCTTAATTTATTACTTTTAGCACTACTGAATACTAATTTTACTTAAAAAATATTCCCTGATAAAATAAATTATAATAAATAGTTATTAATTTTCCTTTTGTGGATTCGTAATAGAGAAATGTTCTGACACTAAATTTACTGGAAACAGAAAATGCTGACTATATTTAAGAGTGATGAACTATTTTATAGAAGAGGAAAAATTATTAAAATAAAAATATCACATACACGTTTACGTCAATTATTTGGCTTTATATCGTCCAAGACAGCCACTGGCAGGACTTATCTTCGTTAGAGGGTCATATTCTCGTATTGCGAGAATTAAGACTCGGAATACTTCCAAGCACCCACCACGGTAAATAAAAATTTGAATGAGTATTTAAAAAAATGTATCAAGTTAATATTTTCTATATTTTAATTTGCAGTTTAAAGAGAAGATTTACAAATGATAATCGATGCAAATGTATAAAGGTATTAGACTCTCAATAAGGTTTGACATTTATAGCTCCTAACAGCGTGAATATCTTCGGCGTTGTCAAGTAACGTAATCGCTGCTTCTGAACACAATGATATTGTTCTTCTACATCAAAATACCACAATTCATCATCATTTTCAATCAAATCTGTTAAACAAGATTTTTAATTGATTTTGTTAAAAACTATGCATAATTTTTAATTGAATTAGATGAAAAGTGAGGTATAACGTTAATTGAATTCGTTAGTTTTGTTGTCATTTTTAACTAAGTTTTTTACAAGATAAACAAGCTTTTTAAGTTAGATTTTTAAAAATAAATTGAACATTTAAATGAACCTATTAAAAACATTTTTACTTCTAATTGAATGTTAATCTATCACCAATTTTAATCTGTATATATTGTAATACATATGTACAATACAAAAAAAATTATCTTAACATTACATTAATTTTATTTGTGTAAAGTTAAGACTATAATTTATAGTAAAATAATATAGTAATAAAATAATATTGAATTTTTGTTATAAAATCAGAATTTTATGTCTTATAAAAATGTGCTTAATGATTAAATATTTTACATTATATTATATTTTTTCACATAATATTTTTATGAAACATATTCCAAATAATTCTCTATAAATTTATACACTGCACTTGTTATGCTTCTGTTAACGTTATTACCATCATATTTTTTTTCATTATTTCACATTGTTTAATGAAAATGCCACATAAATTAGACATGTATTTGAGAAATCATTTGAAATGAATATATTGCATACGAAATACATGCGAAAAATTTCTTACATTTAAGGACTTAAATTGCATTATTAGTATTATGAGTTTGATTTAAAATATATTTCCAACTCTAGATTTACTCACTTTAAATTTATACGATTATTCAACTAAATCGTTAAAAAAATTCATAAATAAATTAGTAGTAATGTGTTTCTTTTTTTAGTAGTAATGTGTTTCCTTTTTTTCTTTTATTTTGAAAAGAACGCATTTCTTTAGCTTCTAATCTAGTTAGAACTGAGGAAATTTTTTTAAAGAGATTATTCATTATGAAATAAGCCACATGTTATCTAGCTTACATAACCCAAATCACGTGTACGATTTTAGTGCAGTAAAAAAAACAGTACACCCGCCACTCATAAAAATGCTTTATTACAAATTTTTTATTAAAGAAACCTTGAAATAAATGATTAAAACCTTGAAATAAAATGATTGCGCTTTTAAAATTAACTTTCTTTTTTTTCAATCATTTCTTGGATTTCAAACCTCCGAAACCCCTCTGGTTTAAATTACTTTGTAAACAGCAAGATCTAATTATAAATAGAAACGTTTGCTTTCTATTTATATAAGGAACTTTTCAATTTCATTCGTAAATGAATCATTTAATATAGAATTAGTTTTCACATTGCTCTTATAACGAAGTCTTTAAATGATATTCTCTTGTAATGTTTCAATCGGGGTAAGGGCTTAATAGCATTGAGTTCTGTATAGCAAAATATTAAATTGATTTAACCCTTTATGCTCAACAATTTTTGTTTGCGTAAGGAAAGGTTTTTCTTTTTTTCTTTTTTTTTTTTTATTTACGTAAAAACAACACTTACTGCTGCCGGAAAAAACAACACTTACTACTGCTGGCAGATACGAATGTGTCGAAAACGTCACAATTGGCTATTGTGGAATAACTCACTTAGATACTGAGACAAAATGATTCTAGAGGTATGCGCCGAATTCAACACACCTGACGTTAAAGGGTTAACAATTTTTTTTATTATAAGCTTTAGAGGATAATTTCTCTTTATATTGAGTTAGCTAAAAGCTTTTTCTGTCAATAAAAACTGATGTTTTGAATCATTGTGCAGTGACGATGTCGACACCTGATATAGCGAATTTTCATATTTCCACAAAAAATAAGGACACCAATCCAAAAAAGGACATAATAAAAAATAAAGACCTTTCCAAATTTGATGGCAATAGCCCTCAGGGACCAAGGTAGCTTGGTTTATTAAAACATTCGTTCTCGTTATTGGAAGGTAGTGAGTTCGAATCCCTACCCAAACAAAGATCCGTGTTCACTAATATCGGCTGGAGCACGTTAAATATGCCGAACTCGCAATATCTTCCATATGTAATGATACTTCTGGGGGTGGCAGACATAGTATTGGGAATCTTCAGCTTTTTCCCTGCTTTTAAATTACAAAGACACCCACCTTCTGTTTCTATCTAACTGTTAGAGCCCAATCTAGGGCTAGGTACAGGGAAGCATGCTGGTGTAACAACAACAAGCTATAGTCCCTCTCAACGTAAGTATCTAATGTTGTCAGGGGATAAACGTATCAAAAAAGTTACAAAAAGTTACAAAAAAGTGACAAAATAGTTTATTTATAAGGATATAAAAACTTTATCTTTTAAAAATAGTTTTTTTAAATCTGTTGCAAAATTGGTTGCTGGTATAAAAATTCCACTACCAGGGGTCAGAAAATAAATTCTTCGAATTTTTCATTCGTGAAAATCTTTTTGCTTAAACATCAACTGTAACTTGGAATATATAATGTTAATAAGAGAAAGGTTTCTATATATTGGTCTTAACGTCATGGTTGCCTAATGATGATAAGCATCTTTCTAGTGTCCAAGAGGTAACAGGTTCGATACTAGAAAATCGTGAACCTGGGAAAGCAGATGATAATTTTAACAATATGTTTAATCTCTTTCTACTGAAGGAAGAGGTGTGATGAGGAAAAGTATCAGGTTCGGTGTCTTTCCTGTCATTTTATCCTGATTCAAAACTTCAAAACTGTGGGCTGAATCTAGCAGCTAAGATCAGCAGAAATAAGCAAACTAATATGAAAATATAATCAATCATAAATGTGTGGAAGAAGTCCGCAGTATCTTGGATGCCAGATTCAGTTGTCTTGTTTTTGAAAAATAGTGGGTTCCATACCTGACTATGTTGAAAATCATGCAGAGAGTACTTGTACAGATTATACTTTAATTAATACCTAGTGAACCTCCCTAGATGCTATCTTGAAATTTGGGAAGTAATATGCCAGCTGACATATAGGTCTTATCCTTTATTTGGATTTTAAATTATGAGTTTTGTTTAGTGGTTTAAATCAGTAAAAATATCGTATGAAAATTACCCCACAATTTTCTGAAAAATATAAGTGAAAAAATTAACAATAAAATGTATGTTTAAATGGATATGCTATCCTTAGTAAATTGTGACACTATAAAAAAGTAAAGATTAATGTTAAATTAATGATGTAAAGATTAATGTATGTAAAGATTAATGTTAAAATCTAAGTGCTTTCATGACTTGCTTTTCTGTTTTGCTAAATTTAACTCCATGATCTGGCTAATTGTTTTGTTTTCTTTAACAAATAAAATTTATTAAGCTGATTGACTTGTCACAGTACGATCAAGTTTTTACATTCCGATGCTATTGTTTTATAGAAAAAATATGCATTTTTTATATATTCTTAAGTAAAATGCTCATTTAACCAACTATTTTTATGCCCTTTAAAGATTTAGAGAAATCGTTGGGGATGTCAAATTATAAATGCATTTTTTTCTAATGTGACTTAAGAACCACAATGTTCGAAATGGAAGATTTCTTGTTTAATCACATCGATACTGTCAAAAAAAGAGAGATTATCTTCTCTTATTTTCCGAATGCTCATCGGTTGGAGTGAATGCTTGGAGGTTTTCCAGGTTCCTCTATTGCGACGGGTGAATAAGGCCACCTATAAAGAACTTTTACTGAGTGTTTTGATATGATTTGAACATCAGCTTTGAACTGCTAAGTTGTTTAATAAGCGTCACATATAACTATCATTAATTTTAATTAAAAAATTTTATTAAAAGACGCACTGACCATTTTTTTTATTATAAATGATCATTTTAATAAAAAAAAGTTTCATTAACAAGCTTTATTTGCTAAGAGGTCTGTTTTATAACAACTATTTATTTTGATGTATATAAATAGGCAATGACGTTTCAGAAATTAAAATTATTTTCAGTAATTATTTCCCAGCAATCTTTCGCAAAATATTTACATCTGATTAAAGAATTAATGTTGACAAAAATACTTGTCAGCGTAGCTGAAGCAATTAAGACTAGTAAGAGAAATAACGACAGCTTATTACGTCAAAGGCTTAATACAGTGATTTACTGTGCGAGTCTATCCTTCAAAAACCAGATACATCAAGTGGTCCTGTTTTTTGTTTTTATTTTGACGTTTTCGCAGTAACCGTTCTCTCGCCAAGATTTCCGACTGAGAAACGGAAATATTTCTCTTTAATTGAGGCGGAGGGAGTTTACTGCATATTTGAGGGGCTCTTCGCCTGAAGCCACGTGACAATCAAGTTCACCAGGTTCTTATTTTCAAACCTGTCATTTAACGGCCGAGAAAAACCTTCGCTTCCAGAGAAAAAGCAGATTTATGAAATATTCGTGGAAGCACGCTGCTCAACAAGCAAACGATTTCTTACATATTTATTCCTGCAATTTATAAATGTTTCTCTCTCTCTCTCTTTTTTTTGTTTAAGCACATTAAAAATTTTATATACTACACTATCAAAGAAGCTAAAAATTGTTTTACTATGATAATGAAAAATAAAATAATTTAAAATGTCATTATATACGTAATGAATAAAGACTGAATTTAACGAAGAAGGATAGAACGTACTTATTTATTTTAAAGTAGATAATATGGAATAGAATATATAGAATAATTCTATTTTATTTGTCATCGCACATTATTTTTAATTAGTAATTTTACATTCAAAATATTTTAATAAATATGTTCAAAAAACTATAATACAGATTAATAATTTATAATGAGATTCGAACTTAGATTAATTTGAATGAGAAATTACATTTGTCAAAGTATCAAAACAGTATTTTTATGGCAGGGGATGTCAAACAGGAAAAAAATGTATTTAATTACTATAACTCGCTATTTACATAAATTAAGATAACTAGGTAATTATTTTACCTGTGGAATAAGGATTGAGGTAGTACAGTCTTAAAATCCTTCGTTCATTTGAATGACAATGTGTTCGACCAAAAAAAAGTTATGTCAAAGTTATTAATGATATTCATAGATAGTTATCACCT
>JAPDSC010020921.1:3244-23269 GCA_026290005.1 Latrodectus geometricus | reverse complement strand
ATATATATATATATATATATATATATATATATATATATATATATGTTAGATGTATACAGTATGCCGAAAATTATTTATTCATTAAATTAGCATTATTCATATACATATTTTTGATGATAATAATAAAAAGTCAATGGATAAATCGTCTAGTGCAGTGATTCCCAAAGTGGTCTATATCGACCCCTAGGAGTCTATGACAACCTGCAAGGGGTCTACGTCAGCGAAAAAAAATTTGGGGGTCCATGAAATTAAAAATGGGGGTCAACGATAGTGGATCTCAACACGTACACTGATAGTACCTATTTACTTAATCATACTATCTTATAATATCAAAACATATACATTATTTATAATATAGCGCTGTTACCAATCTCCTAACGAAAAAAAGAAACAGACTGGACATCATTAGCCGAGGAGATTTAAGATTAACCCTTACAAAATTGACGCCAAATGTTGATATTTTATTATTAAAGCATCAGGTTCATCCTTCTCACTAAAAATATTGACTTATTGCTTATGTTATTTTATTTAAAGTTTATTTTATGTTACGTATATTTTACATAACAGATACAAAATTTTATTTTAAATAGTTTTAATTTAAATTTAATTAATAAATGCATAAATTAACATGTGTTTTTACTTTAAGTTTTTAACAGTAAACTTCACTACAGTTAGAAATTTACAGGAAATCAATATCAGGTAAGTAGGGGGTCTACCCAACACGGAAAAACATGGCAAGGGGTCTACGACACAAAACAGTTTGGGGAACTCTGATCTAGTGTATTTCATTCCAGAATAAACTGAGACCTAAGAAATAATAAAAATGCTAAAACTAAATCTAAAGACTAATCACATTGTATACCGCAAAATTATTACAACCTCTTCTTCTACTGAGCATGCGTCATCTGGAGGCGATTTTCGGAGCTTTATCTCTTAGTGTGTATGTTACCGTGAAAGTCCGAAATCTGGAGAATGTCGACATTCGCTGGTGAATGTCAACATTCACGTAGTCGCTTGGTGTATGTCCGAAATATTTGCTAGATATCCTCATTTCTCACTTACACCGGCAAATGTCGACATCCACAATGCACTAATGGTGAATCTTGAATATGCGTTTTATCTCTCAGTATCCGGAGAGTCGAAATGCAGATTTGCATTTTCTTATCTCAATATTTCGGGCGTGAAACACGTCACATGTGTGACGTAACTTATCGCCTCTCTTAGAAAGGAGGAGTGACCAATCACGGTGAGTAGAGGAAGTGTAGAGGATTTTTAACCCGCGGGACAAACCTGACAACAAACAAATTAAATGCTGTGGTGGAAAGGGAAGCCCGGGAATGGCCTTCTGTTATCTCCTTTTCGAGCTCTTTAATCATCTTTTCAAATTCCACCAAAGCTTGTCTGTGATTGTCGACATATACCGGCGATGGTTCGAAAGTGCAAGAAATGTAATCAATTGTACGGTCTTTCACCAACGTTTTTGGTATGTGTTGACATTCACCGGTGAATGTCGACATTCTCTGATTTCGGTCTTTCACGGTAACATGTATACATTTTCGCTCATCCTCTGTAGTGATAAAAAACTTATTTTGCCTCCAGCTTTCTTAGAGTTTCCCTAAGTTGATGATACTTTACCGCCAAAATAAGTCAATGGTCCAAAGACAAGTATGTTATTAAAACTTTATTCTGTTATGTTAAAGATTTCGAGAACTTTCAAAATGTCAGTACTTGGAAAGTTTATGCAGAATAAAAACAACATTAGCACTTATATTACTTCTAAACATTTAGTGAAAAATCCGCTGCCTGGTTAATCCAATTCAACCCTCTCAATTGTTATTTGGACATTTTAAAAAAAACCTTCTATTTTCTTGTCCGCAGGAAACATGTGGGCTCAATCGTGGGTGTCGCTGCTGGACATAACTCAACCATTCCAGGGAAAACCCTCTGTCGACGTCACGCCTGTTATGGAAGCTAAGGTAACAATTCTCATTATTCTTTTGATAGTTTCAAGAGGCATTTCATAAAAGATAGGAAAAGTGGAATTATTTTGATAAGGCAATGTTGTGGAAGAGATTATTTTACTTCGTTTTCATGAAAAAAAAAAATAACTTCAACAATCTTTTCCTCAACATTGAATAAATCTGACAAATATGAAAATGTTTTAGTTGAATTCGTTTGAATGGAATAAATTATTATTTAATTTATTCTGTTCAAACAAAATATTCTAAGCTCTTGCTTTTTTGTAAGATATAAATTTTCTAGTGTTAGTTTGTATTTAGTTTTCTTGATCTTTTTTTATAACAACCTAATTCTCTTGAAACTTTTTCCTCTAAAGTTATACAAAATTAGAATTTTGCGTGTTTTGAGAAACAGGATTTTGCTTAATTTATTTTCCCCTTTTTCGTTGAACTCTGTTCAGAAGTTTTGTTAGAATGTTTGAGTTATAATTAAACTATATAAATCTTGTTGTTTTAACTCCATTCATGATAATTGTTTGAGACTTAAAGGAATATGATTCAAACAAAATACTGAGATAATTTTTAATTGTGATGTTGTATCTGATAAATTGATATAAAATGTTACAATATTGAATGCATAAATGATATTTTAAAAGAAACAAATGGTAAAAGTTACTTTTAATTATTTGTAAAGTGTAAACAAATAATTTTTTTTACTGAATTTAGTTCTAAGCCTTTGCCAAACTAATTATTAAGACCATGCTACAGATGAATTTTAACAGAATGATACTTTTTCGTGCGCATAAATATTAAATTAGAAGTTCTTTAGGAAATACTTGTTCTTTAGATAGTACTTTTTTTTAGGAAAAAATTTGTTCTTTAGGAAATAATAATAAAATAAATTGTAGCATAAATATTATTTTTAAATTAGAAGTTCTTTGGGAAATAGTAGGTTACTAACTAACAAGAACTTCTAATTTAAATTGATAACTAAATTAGAAGCTCTTTAGTAAAATAAAATAAAAAGAAATGCGTAATTTATGTGTAGGCTACTGAATAATTTTGTTGTCTGAATTTACTGTTGCTTAAATTGAATACTTTTAAAAAGAAATACTTTTATTTGCCTAAATTAATAGTTAGAGATGCTTTTAACTGTGATTAACAAAGTGTTAAGTTTATTTTCTAAATCAATTCTTACGCTTCTGCTGCTTTTATATTGCAAAATATAAGAAAAAAACATTTTTATTCGAAAGAATTTTAAGGACACGTCTTATTTCTCGAAACAAGTGCTAAATTTTATAAATGTAAAAATTGTGTATTTTTACAGAATAACATATTCAGAATAACAGGATTTTATTGCTTGTGAAATAGGTTATTCGCTGACATAACAAGTCTTAGATCAAAGAAATGGTGGTCTCTCATATGATTTCAAAAACTGATTGCATAATTGGGAGCTAAGCAGTTAATAATCTGTTTGTGTGTTCGATTCCCACCTTGAACATCAATGTTTGTAATGATTTGAAATACGCTTATGTCTGTAACCATAGAGCTAGGAGTAGTGGAGGAGGCATATCCTATCAAATGCATTAGGTCCGATTGAAGCCATTATCGCCATCTTGGTTGGAGTTTCAAATGCTAGTAGGGAAGAACGCGTCGAGTGATTCCTAAACTACGCATGCGCAGTAATAGTACGATTTGCGCATGCACCAACATTTCGATAAGTACAGCAAAGAATAACTTCAAATCAAGTAAATAATACAGCTTAAAAGATGAAGAAAATAATACAGTTTAATACAGATGAAGAAAATAATACAGCTTAAGTATCAAAAATTAAGAAATAAATTCATCACTTATGTTATAGAATACAAAATAAGCGCTTTTCTTCTCTAACTAAGATGGCCGCACGGTTACAGTTGATACTTCATCGAAAGGGGGAAATTTCCTTTCCCCTACTCCTTTCTCTATGTCTGTAACTACCTGTTGAATCAATTTTCAAGTGTAAACAGAGGCGATAGGCAGATAAACTAACAAATCCACCAACAATTATGCCGCACCAGTATGCAAGGTGATATTTTTTAAAGTGATTATGTTTTAACTCCATTCATGATAATTGTTTAGTACTATTTACGAAATAGTTTGGTACTATTTCAGCTATTAGAGCGCCCTGTAGCGTGATCCAATAGCCGAAATAGTACCAAACTTGTTATTTAGACCAGTGTTTCTCAAACGCTGGTCCGCGAAATATCCAGCTTTTATAAGCCGACCACCGATACAGTACCTACATTACAATAATAATAGTTTACTAGT
Source organism: Latrodectus geometricus (assembly GCA_026290005.1). Classification (NCBI taxonomy): domain Eukaryota; kingdom Metazoa; phylum Arthropoda; class Arachnida; order Araneae; family Theridiidae; genus Latrodectus; species Latrodectus geometricus. The sequence goes on along the minus strand of JAPDSC010020921.1, from coordinate 19,004 downwards.
TTAAAAAATAATGTAATCTTTGATGAAAAATACAACAAACTAATACCACCAGCTTTGCCAGTCTATTATAATTATAATAGATCTATTATTATTCAGCAGTCCTTTTACGATGTCACGTTACTCACCAAATCTGTTACTATTTTGAGTTTTTATGAAATTTATAAAATTACCCTTTACCTAAATTTAAAAAAAAAAAAAAAAAACTGCCGGTACCTCGGCACTTTTTTTTACTGTTCTATGAAATTTATTACATTTTGAACTGTCGAATTATTCCTTTTAATCAAATTGTTCTGGCAACACTGCTTAGAACACCAGTTAAGGTCGTGGAGGAAGGAATATAAGTATATTCCTTCCTCCATGGTTAGGGTGCGCCTGTCTGCCTTGGTGCCTTGTGCCCTGATTACTTGAACGCTGACTATCGCAGTATTTCAGTTTTCAAGGCGTCTGGCGTCTTGATTACGTTTTGTTTTTGATTTTGGTTATTTTGCACACTTGGGCAATTCTTAAAAACTATTTATCATCGTAAGTTTTTAATAACTTCTGAATTTAATATTATGCTATAACTACTATTTCTGTAACTTTAGGTATATAAAATCAATAACCAGAGTAAGTAAGAAGGAAACGAAACGCACATTACTAAATTTCGTGCAAAGAAAGGATTTTCAAAAACCAAGTACGTCACCCGCCCCTTCGTATACAGATGAAAGTGAATATATTCCACAATCTTATCTGTAAATTATAACAAACAAAATGCTTTAAAAATTATGTATGTCTTCATGATTTATCTCTGTGAAAAATTGTGCATTGGGTCGAATTATTAATATTACCGGTCCGCGTGAACGTGCCGAAATATTTTACCGGTCCTAGGAGTAAATTCAGTTGAGAAACACTGATTTAGACTAATCATGGCAAAAAAAAAATCCGTGAAAAAAATTTAGTTCCAAAAATCTTTGATAGGGGTATTTGTGGCGCTCCTGTACCTTACAAGAATGAGAATTGGCATAAAACACGGGTATCAAAGGGAAAGTTGTACGATGACAGCGCCTGTAATAGGGGCTATAAAAGCAAGTAGTTGACAGCTCCGACAAATAATCTCAGCTGAAGTAAACGTGACCATGCTTCTCACGTTACCGGAACGTGCGTTACTGGTGAAGCTGTATTATATGAATCAATATAATGCATCCGCATCTCTTCAGAAATTTTGAACCAGAAAAAATTACGAAAGGTTCCGAATGCTCTTAAAAAATGATTAAGAAATTCGAGGAAACGGGGAGAGTACGTAAAGCAGTATCGGAAGATGTAATAACTGCAACTGCAATTGTCGAAGGGAATCATTGTTGGTACTAGCCTTTGAGCTCAAAATGCACATTTCAGAGAACGGTGTTCACATTGAATGTGGAAGTTAATGTTGTTAACAAACATTAATAATTTAAGTGAAGTATGGTTTAGTATTTTTATCTCATACGCCTACACAAGGGCGTCCAACCGCGACCAACCTCTACGGTAAGGCTCGTAAGCCTACAATGGTCTATCCAATAGACTACTGTATTACAGTTCAGTTTCAAGTGTTGAGCTTATCTATAATAATATTTTAGCAGAAAACATAAAATATTAGACAAAACGAAGAAAATAATAAAATTATATCTAACAAGTAGAAGTTCCAAATGAGAATAAATATAACAAGGGGTAAATAAAAATCAAAAAATTCCTTTCTTAAAATAAGTTATTTAATTTATAACCCTTATAAGCCATTAGTTGCTGACCAATTTCAAGAATGCTTTGCATTTTAATTTTTGAAAACAGCAACCGAAGAATTATTGTTTTAATTTAATATATGCAGAATATACTAAGATAACTAGTTTCAAAGACACTTCCTTGATGCAATTAATTTATTTCTTGACCATGTTTAAAAGAAAAGTAACCAGCGTTTTGTTTGGTATATTAAAGTGGTATAAAAGAAAATTTTATTTCGCTGACTGTTAACACTCCCGAGAAAAATAAAAATATTTTTTCATGGAAAAATAAGGATAAATTTGAAGGTTATTTTGAATAGTCTCGCTACCAGTTAAAGTTCTTATCAAATTAATTTTTTTACTTTAATTACGAAAAATAGCAAAAATATCTTGTTTTATTCTCATCAGTGATAAGCTGAAAGTTATAGATGATTTTTTTTCAACTATGTATCTATTTTTTTTATCTTTATTGCCTAGCAAAAAAAAAAAAAAAAACAATAATAATAATTTTCAATTTCTTAATTTATACTGTCATAAATTGGGTAAAAATTTACTGTATGGTTGCTCTTGGCAACTTTTTCAAAAACTCGCCAAAAATCTCGCCAACTTCGCCAATCTGGACAAACGAGGGCTGAAAATAAACAGAATATTCCATTCTTCATTGGTCGGAATCCCTCATTTGTGATTGGCCAGAATTGGTTGGGTAGCCAGAAAATGTTATTTATTGCCAACTTTGTAAAATCACGCCAAGAGCGACCGTACAGTAAATATGAGCCATAAATTGTTATTGTTATTAATTATTATACGTTAATATTATTTTTCTACAGAATCTCACAGCTCTAGAAATGTTCAAAATTTCGGAAGAATTCTTCACTTCTCTTGGCTTAAAACCAATGCCCGAAGAGTTCTGGAAGCACTCACTCATCCAGAAGCCAAAAGACCGTGAAATCATTTGCCACGCTTCAGCTTGGGACTTCTGTAATGGAAAGGACTACAGGTTCGATTCCGTTTAATTAATCACAAATACTCAGAGAACTAAAAGTTTAAAGTTCTTAGGGTTGAGTAATATTGTTTAATGCTAAAAATGGAACTAAATTACATAAAAACCACATTCTTCGCATTTTGTCGTGTTTGTCAGATAAGCTGATTAATTACTTAAAACATTTGGCAGGCCGCAAACTCGGTAGACCCTCCGATTGAGACACCGTCTTATGGTATACAAACACCGTCTTATGGAGGTCTTAGTGTGTTGTTGTAATCTGACGTCATGGATATTTTAAGCCAATGAGAATTTGCTTACATTCTCATTGTTTACATTCCGGTTCCATTTCCGATTGCAATATTAAAAAAAATATTATTACCTCTATAAAGATTTATAATTAATTCCTCCTCTTCAAATTTAAACTTGTAATAACTAGTACTCTCGATATCAACGTGGTATATTTTTCCTGCAGAAATTGAAATTAGCTCTGTCTCGCGGAAAGTTGCCAGATATTTCAAACCAGCTCGATATCCAGATTTGTCTCGCGCTGCGCCCAATTTTTGACGTAGGTAAGATATTTGTGACGTCATTTGGCCTCATGTGAATCTCGCGAGATCTTCGGCTTGTCTCTCGATACATGTCTCATGCGATCATCTACGAATTTGCGGCCTGCCTATGAAACCAATTAATATTTTTCAATGAATATTTCACATTAATTCAAGCATTCATTTTTATATGTTTTTTGCTTGTACAAAGTTACACCTTATGGTGAACAGCATTATTACCCACACATGGGAGACAATATTACCCATTGTAAATCGCATACTATAATTGAATATGTTTTTCACTATAATGTGGCACTTTATGGTGAACATTATTGTCCACATTTAGGAAATAATAATACCCAATGCAAATCGCATTTATACTATAAATTAATAATTTGTCCACCATAAAGTGACACTCAGTAAAAAAAAAGTAGTATACATAATTAAAGCTGTTGAATGAAATAACAAGCTATATTTCAATTAGTATATTTGAAAAAAAAATATTTACAGAATAAAGCAATGCACAGATATCACTATGGAGGACCTCATCACAGTTCACCATGAAATGGGGCACATTCAATATTTCCTGCAGTATGCCAGGCAACCAAATGTATTTCGAGAAGGGGCTAACCCAGGTAATTGCTTTTTCTTATTATATTTATTTTTAATGTAGTAAATATAGTTTAAAAACTATTCTAATGACTATTATAATTGTTTGTAACATATAAGGTATTAATTAAATAACTTAAAATTATTGTCTTTGTTTTTCTTTATAATATTATCAATGATTATAACTGCTATACATAACGTAACTAAAAATATACTAATGAAATTTGCTCATAAATCTGTCTCAAATTAAAAAAATTTGCCATTTCCCTGGTCTGTACTATTGGTAAAGGTGGATATAAAAAAGACCCCTGTGTAAATTATATCCTATATATTTCACATTTGCTAAAAAATATCGTTGCTATCTCACTTTAATGATGGTATAAATCAAAACGAAACACCATAAAATGTGATTTAAATTACTTACTGGTTGTTTGTGTTAAAAGAATGTGTGTTTAATAATTTAGCACTCTTTACTTTATTTGATGATGATAATCAATTACTAGTTATTAGGGTGAAAATGCGCTTTAGGTCCCCTACTCTGCCAACTTGGCGAAAGTGTGCTGTGGGTCCCGTACTTGGCGTGTTTTCAAAAACGCTGATGCCATGGCGATTACAGATTAACGGTTATTAGAGTTAAATAATGTTGATGCAAACTACTTATTCGTTATATGTGTTAAATAATGCAAATTTAAAGATATTTCCAACTTTTTCATAATGCTTGTACTTTTTCATATGCCATAAATTCATAAAAAAATAGTAAAATTATTGTTTTAAAATAAAATAATTATTTTATTTGAATGTGAAATATCATGTGCAATTTGGAAATGTATCGCATTATTGGTATATATTTTAATAGTGATAAGCTGATTTTTTTTTTAATCAAGGAAATAATTTTTTTGAAATAAAGAATAAGAATGTTTGACTTATTTCATTTACATCATTTAAATTTCTGAATTCAATTAAATGAAAATCAGAAATTTTTAAATGATACAATTAACAAAAATAATTACAGCAATGTGGACTTCATGTAAAATCTTGCTCATCACAGTCCAAATTAAGAATACTTAAAGAAATTTTGAAATGAATTAAAATGTATTCTTTCAAATATTGTCAGGTCAATGCAATTTTTTATTGCTGATTCTTAATATTTTATGTAAAAAAGCTTACAATGCAACTATTTTATGATATCCTCACTGTTTTTTTGAGTTACTACTTTATGACATAATGGTATTTCCATAAAATATATAAGAATTTTATATGAAATATAAATTAAATATAAATGTGCAGAAAAATATTTTTATTAGATAAATAAGTATTATTATATAAACTTTGTAATTTATATAATAGCATTACAAAACAATTTTAAACTATAGAGTTTATATGAAATAAACTAACTGAATATATTGTGAAATACTGAATTGCTTCCAGGTTTCCACGAGGCAATAGGGGATGTGCTCGCTCTTTCTGTTTCAACACCGGCTCATTTACAAAAAATTGGTCTTTTAGAAGAAGTCGCAAATGACCCTGGTAATCTCTACAATCATTCTTCAGTCTTTTCCAAAAACATTTATGTAGATCTGCATAAGTCAATTTTTAAATATATATATGAATTATTTTTAAAAATTGACTAATTTCTGTATCCTCAAAAATTATTGATGTTTGGTAAAAATGTTATTAACCCTTCTTTGCATGATTTTTTCTTTATTGGTGAAATAAATCAAGTTGATATAATTCATGTTCAAAATTAAAGGAAAAATGGTTAAAAAAATCTCAGTATATATTTATAGTATAAATTTAGCAAAAAACAATATGCCCAAAATTTCCATCATCATCCAAAGTTAGATCATTAGCTTAGTAATAAATAGAAATAAAAGAGGAAAATAACACGTGTTACAAACCTTTCTTCCACTCATTTTCAATTTTTTAGCAATAGAAACTCTAATATAACAAAAGAAAATTATAAACGAAATCATACGTTTATTGCAACTACTACAAACAGCGGAACGAGACAACTTTAAGCACTGATAATGACACTTGTTTATTTTTGACAGCTATGTTTCTTTTTATGCAATGGACATTAAAAAGGTATCCAAACACGATCCACTTAAAGTGAAGTTGTTTTTTTATATAATTTTTGGGCATTAGAGGTTATGATGGAAATTTCCACCACTATGCAAAGAAGGGTAATATATATATATATATATATATGAATTATTTTTAAAAATTGACTTATTTCTGTATCCTCAAAAATTATTGATGTTTAGTAAAAATGTTATTAAATTAATGTTACTCAAAAAAGTTAAAGAATTAATACTTTTCCAAAAAGTGTATACATTTTTTCAAGTTTCCAATATTTATAAACACACAGATGAATTTAAAACAGAAAAAAAAGTTTACTCTTAAAAGGACCCTAGCATGTTTTTTTTTTTTTCCGCCATGTTTTGGGCTTATAAGATATGTTTTAAGGAATAAATTAATTGTTTTTAAAATATTGTTATGAAAATCATTAATAGTGTTGTAATTAATTAAATAAATTCCTTAAAATAAGCCTCAATAACATAAAACTTGTGTAATTTAATTTCTGAATTTAAATTTTACTGAAATATTACATGAAGCATTAAGCACTTTGAAGCATTTATTTCCTCTATTTAGTTTAAAGATTTAGAAAAACACTAGAAACGTCAAATTTTTTTTATATCAACAGACCAATTTATAAGTTCATAAGTATAAGATGGTTTTTTTTAATTTATTTTTCTTGAATCATCTATCGTAACACGCATCAAATCCAAACATTGTTCTCTGTTTGTGATCAGTTCGGTTTCATAAGTTGGATGATTATGAATCTTCATAGGTAGGAACCGCGTCGGGTGACGTCATTATGCTAGTGAATTGCGCAATTGACGACATTAGTGTGACGTCATATCCACAACTGTTTCCAAACAAATACAATGTAAACATTTGTTTAATATTGTATTTAAGAGTGCCTTCTTGACAAACTTGGAGATTTTTGTTTGGCTATCGATTTTATTGGGGATTTTTGTTGGCACAGAACAATCAATTGTTCTGTTGCAACCAGAATACGATTGGATTTTGTCCAGCTTGGTGATGAACTGTGTCTACAATTTGGCGAGAATCAAAAGTTAAGCATACAAAAGGTTAAAAGTTTTAACAAACACGTTATCCTTAAATAATGAATATCCATTTCAAAAATAACAATTCAAAAATCTATCACCGAAGTCTTTGGCAGTTTCAATGATAAATGACGCTTAACAGCAAATGTTTGGAAACAATATGACGTCACAACTAATGTCGTCTATTTATAGCGCATGCGCAGAGCTGTTAGTGAGCTGCTCTTTATTTCATGTATTAAATATAATTTATTATAGGTAATTTTATGATGTAAGATATTTATAATAAGAACTTTAAAATTAAATTAACATAATTTCTATTTACGCTTTCAAGGTTATTCTAAGTCATTTTACGAATAATTTATTTAGAACTTTTTCATTCATTTAGAGTAATTATTTGAATTAATTTAATTAATTCGCCGAGAATGTTTATAAAATATCAAAATTTATCGAATTTGACCGCATGTCAGCAGTCGTAGCTTCACCCAAGACCCAAAAATCAACATGAAAACTGTTTTAAACCTGTTTACAAAACGAATCTGAAAGAAGTTACATAAAATTCCGTAAAAAATAATGGATTTCTTTTTCCCCAACCTAATATATCATACAATATCTGAATAAAATATACTGAAGTAACAGAAAAACAAACGATTTTAAATTTAGAATTATTGTTTAGCATTTTTCCTTGAAGTCAGCATTGTAATAGGAAAGAATCCTAAATAATAAAGAATGGTTGAAATAACTCTCATTCTGCTTGTAGAGGGAGACTTGAATTTCCTCCTTCGCACGGCCCTGGATAAAGTTTCCTTCTTGCCTTCTGGTTACCTCATCGATCTGTGGAGATGGGGACTTTTCAGCGGGGAGATCAAACCTGAGCAGATGAATAGAAAATGGTGGGATCTCAGGTAATTTCATCTCAAATATCACCTTTAGATCTTGATAGGTAGACATTTTTCACAAACTTCATCATAAACTACAGTTTCTCTGATCAAAATTTGCTAAAATTTTATTCACACATTGCCAAATCGTAATTTTGGCGCAAGATTCGAAACACTATAATAAAAGTTAAAATACTGAACGTGGAGTTAAAATAAAGGGAATTCTCACAAAAAAAAAGAAGAAGCAGAAGAAGAAAACTATGGAATTTTTTTTTTTTTTTTTTTTTTTTTTTTTGTCAAGTGCCTGCCAGACTAGCACTTAAGATTGTAACAGAAAAGTACACACATGCCGTAGATACACGTTTATAAAGAAAGCAATCATTCATACAAGTATTGGACAAAGACAGGAAAAAAAAAGAAAGTAAATCCATGCCAGAATCGGGATTCGAACCCAGACCTCCGTAACCACAGTCAGGTACTCTGACCACTAGACAGAGTAGGCGGCAAAAAAAGGTTTATAAAAAACATATCTTATAAGGCAAATTAATTTATTACTTCTGAGTAATCAAAATGGTTGTATCCCAGTGTACGGTACGCTGTTTTTATACAATTAATATAATTATACAATATACAATTAATATAATTATATAATATAAAATTGTATTATTTTATAGAAATAATATAATTTTACGTTAATCTGCGCTTTAGGTCCCCTACTCTGCCAACTTGGCGATAAATGCACCAAGCGCGGTAAACCAGACGTTTTTATACCTAATGAGCTCCTTATGGCAACCTTCGGAGAAAATAATTTGCGCTTTTTCGCGCATGCTCATTAATTGGTTTTTTCTTTTAGCATTTTCATTGGTCGTTAATTAGTTTCAGTTTGAAAAATCGGTCATTTTCATTGGTTGCTAATTAGTTTAAAACCGTTAAAAATCGTATTCCATTGTCGCCATGGCAACAGCGTTTTTGAAAACCCGCCAAGTACGGGACCCACAGCTCACTTTCGCCAAGTTGCCAGAGTAGTTGACCTAAAGCGCATTTTCACCTAATTTTATACAATATTATATACAATTAATTAATAATTGTATGTATGCGTACCGTTGTATATATGCGTATCGTACAAGGAGCGTACCGTTCACTGGGAATTAACCAATCAAAATAAAGCTGATTTCTTTTGATTTTTATACAGTGAATAATTGATTGTTCTTACAGAAATTCTATCAAGTATACTTTTTTTTAATACTTCTATCAAAACTTCTTTAATTTTCTTATTCCTCAAAAATATTTTGAGGAAAATTGCTTTACTGACTCTAGAAAACGAAAATAATGGTTTTAAGTGAATCTTTTTGTGACTTTAAAACAGTGGCGAGACACAATATTGATTGAGATATTAAAGAAGTATTATAAAGATACTTAGTTTGGCGTCTAAATAGGAACTATTTTGATATACCCCGCAAATCGGAAATTTGGCGACTTTTTTTCCCTCACCAACCATAATACCTGTTTTTGGTGCCTTTTTTACTCGCCAAGATGGATTCTCGCTAAATACAAATACTTAAAAATCTTTTAATAAAACTTAGAAAATGATACAAAATACAAGAAAATACTAAATTTGACAACAGCAAAAACCTAAAATCTGAAAAAACCCAAATTAGTATAAAAAAAACAGCAACCCTAAAAAGTCCGTAGGGAGTGCCAGATTTGGCGCGCAATTTTTTTGGGGGGGGGGTATATCAAAGTTGTTCCTCTAAATAATAAAAATGTACATTATTCCACGACAATCAATGTATTACAAAAAATACAGTTTTAAGATTTTTAAATATATATTTTATGAAAAAATTGTTAAGTTATTCATTTTCAATAATACATTTTTCATTGAAATGAATTAGATGTACAAATTTACAATATGTTAAAAATGTATGTTGTATATATCTTGCATTTAAGCAATTCAAATTTTGAATTATATGTATGTATATGAAACCTAAATCTTTCATCATTTTGTTTTTAAATTAACATTATTAAAAAACTAAGTTCCTACAGGTAATGACACTTATTAGATAATTTACTGGGACCAGCATTTTTTAATATTTTATTGTAAATTCTTAATGCAAGATTTTCTGTTTGTCCTAAATACAGAAATTCTTTATTTTAATTTAATATTTTTGAGTGTTTTGAATAGTTTCTCCTATTATCATATAAATTTCAAATTTGCATTGTACTGTAATATCCTAAATGAGTTTCTAACTCATGAAAGCATCAATTTTTAAAGTTGTATTATGACAAAATGTTTTTATTACTTATATAACTGGAATTAAACTTACAGTATTTTCCTGTATATAATCCGCGGCAATTTTTTTTCGGCGAATAGTCTAAAATATGTACTGATGGTAATATAAGTGTCACATAAAGCATTTATGAGAAATATCAGTCTCGATCCAGTTCATCGAAAAGTGCGATAAACTTGAGATGAAATCACAAGATCGATCAAAAGCGATAATTTTGAGAAGAGATTCTTGTAAAACTTATCGATATTTAGCTTTTAATAACTTTTAAAAAGATGTTAGACATATTTAAATTAATATATATTTGCTTCGTTAATATTTAAATGAAAGAAATGGGTTATTTACAAATTGCGTATTTTATACATACAATTTTTTTATACCGCGCGTGCTTTGTTTTTCACTTCATATTAACACATTTGATGCCATTGTTTTTATTTGCTTTCGCTATAGCTTTTAATTTAAAATCTGCTGTGTAACTTAAAAATTTTCGATTCCATATGATGATATACGAATTTGAATATTTTCAAAATGAAACAGCTCACGTCAAGGCAAATTGCAAAAAGATGTTAGCGAATTTACAACCGTAAAATCTTTAAGAAGAACCGAATTCGTTTTTTAATGTAATAGCACAAAGCCGATTATAGTTTAGGTTAATTCCCAGTGAACGGTACGCTCCTTGTACGATACGCATATATACAACGGTGCGCATATATACAATTATTAATTAATTGTATATAATATTGTATAAAATTATATTTTATTTCTATAAAATAATATAATTTTATATTATATAATTATATTAATTGTATATTGTATAATTATATTAAATGTATAAAAGTAGCGTACCGTACACTGGGATAGAGCCATAGTTTAAATAACTCAGGTGTGTCCTGGTACCACCTGTTATTTATTTTATGAAACATAAAGTGTATTTCTTTTAAAACTTTCTTGTAAGCTTTTCTGATGGAGAATGTTTTTTATCAGATAATCCGCGGCGGCGTATAATACGCACAACGAAATTCGGAACTTTTTTAACACATAATCCGCGGATTATATACAGGAAAATACGGTAATTTACACAAATGAAATTTTAATTTAATATAAATATATTAAACTAAAGTGAGTAAAACTGTTCTAATAATTAAAAAAATATTTTTATATCTATTTGCAGTACTTGTATATTTTTCAAATTATAGCTGTTTAAATCAATTGTTATCTCTCATCAATCTGAGTAAAAGAAGCAAAAATTTGCGTTAGATGAATAATATGACGATTTCGGATGATATATTGTTTCCCAATATCATTACTTAACATATCGATCCACATACTCGAGCAAGCATCATTCATTAAAGCATGCTTGATTCATTCACACACTACAACTCAGTTACGACATCCATTGAAATTCTCGGAAATGATGATAAAAATCACCTTTTGTTTCCTTCCAACAGGTTGAAGTACCAAGGAATTTGTCCTCCGGTCAAGAGAGAAGAAACAGATTTCGATCCAGGTGCAAAATATCACGTCCCCGGTAATGTCCCTTATATCAGGTGAGTCGCTATTGTCAACAAAAGAATGGATTGTTAACTTTCCCATCAGATAACGATCGTTGTTATGCAGTACTTTCAGACAAGAATATCTGCTTATCTTTTACCTGACATCTGAAAATTCAAGTTGACATTCTACCATTTAATTTGATTGTTTTCGTGTCTTTTAAGAGAATTCAATCCATTCATTTCAGAAAAATATAAGTAAATCATTGTGTTAATTATCTAACTGTAATTGTAGGTAATTTATTCAATCTTGTAATAAATAATATCACCCAATTCGGTGCTTTTCTGTTAGCCAGGATAAATGTTGCCAATAGACGACATTAGTCATGACGTCATGTTGTTTCCAAACATTTGCTGTTAAGCGTCATTTATCATTGAAACTGCCATAGACTTAGGTGATAGATTTTTAAATTGTTATTTTTGAAATTGATATTCATTATTTAAGGATAACGTGTTTGCTAAAACTTTTAACCTTTTGTATGCTTAAGCTTTGATTCTCGCCAAATTGTAGTCACAGTTCATCACCAAGCTGGGCTTACAGTGAGTAAAAAAAGTATTTGCACACCTACATTTTTGTTCATAATTTATAAGAAAATGCATTAATAAATACAAAAATTGGCATTTTAAAAATAAAATAAGCTTATTCATTTAAATGAATTACAAAAAATTCAATAATATTAATAAAAATCCTTTTTTGCAGCAATATTAAAATATCTTACGTCAAAAAAGTATTTGCACACACAACTCAACTTTAACAAATTTGCATTTTCATGCTAATTATTTGACAGTCATCCCGCAGTAAATAACATACATAAGACAACTATAAAAGGAGGTATTGTCCAAACTTTATCAGTTGATTGTCGATTTCAAATTGTAATGGCACCTAAGAAATCTGAATTGCCGATTTCGTTGCGAGAAAAAATTGTTTCTCTACGTGAAAATGGCCTAAGTTATCGAGAAATAGGTAAAAAAGTAAATGTTTGCTTCTCTACTGTTCGGTATGTTATAAAACGCCATAAAGAAAGAGGATCTACATCAAATAACTTGCGCTCTGGACGCCCAAAGAAAGTTTCACTGCGAATGAAGCGAAAAATCATAAGAGAAGCATCGAAAAATCCATTTGTTAGTGCAATTACATTAGCCAATGATGTCGCTTCAACATCTGGAGTTCAAATCTGTGCCCAAAGTGTTCGAAATGTCCTGCACGATGCACAAATTTATGGGAGATCTCCAAGGAAAAAACCTCTCATAACGGAACGAAATAGACTGAAGAGACTTGAATTCGCTAAAGAATATATCAATAAGCCAATTGATTTCTGGAAAAATGTCATTTTCTCCGACGAGAGTAAGTTCAATATCTTTAAATCAGATGGCAGGAAATTAGTTTGGAGAAAACCTTGTACTGCTTTTCATACCAAAAATGTGTTACCTACAGTTAAACATGGAGGAGGTTCTGTTATGATTTGGGGGTGCATGGCTAGCAAAGGAGTTGGTAATTTGTGTTTCATTGATGGGAATATGACAGCTCGAACCTATATTGATGTGTTGCGATGTAACTTGCCACAAAGTGCAATAAAATTGGGTATCAGTAATTCGTACTATTTTCAGCAAGACAATGATTCCAAGCACACTGCCGGTATAACGCGTATGTGGTTGCTTTATCATGTACCCAGAAAACTTGCCACTCCACCACAATCACCAGACTTAAATCCTTTGGAAAATTTGTGGGATTCTTTGGATTTAAAAATAAGAAAAAGGAAGATTTCAAGCAAATCTGTCCTTAAACAAGCCCTTATTGAAGAGTGGTCGAATACTGACCCTACTGTTATAGAAAATTTAATTAAATCAATGCCATCAAGATTACAAGCTGTAATAGATGCTAAAGGAATGCATATTAAGTATTAGTTATTTGAAATTTGCTTATATATTATATTTCTATTGTATTCATGCAAGTGTGCAAATACTTTTTTGACACGAGACATTGTAATTTTGTTACAAAAAAACATTGTTATTTATATTATTGTAATTTTTCTGTTAGTTTTGGATGATTAAACTTATTCTGATTTGGCAAGACCAATTTTTTTATTTCTTAATGCTTCTTTTTATGAATTGCAAATAAAAATGTAGGTGTGCAAATACTTTTTTTACCCACTGTATTTCCAATCGTATTCTGGTTGGAACAGAACAATTGATTGTTCTATGCCAACAAAAATCACCCATAAAATCGATAGCCAAACAAAAATCTCCAAGTTTGTCAAGAAGGCACTCTTAAATACAATATTAAACAAATGTTTACATTGTATTTGTTTGGAAATAGTTGTGGATATGACGTCACACTAATGTCGTCAATAATCTAACTGTAATTCTTGTAGGTAATTAATTCAATCTTGTAATAAATAATATCACCCGATTCGGTGTTTTTCTGTTAGCCAGGACAAATGTTGCCAATTGTGAGCCAAACATGAGCCAAGCAAAGCGAATGACAAAATAGTCAACGAAATAAAATACAAAAACGTTAAACTATAAGCAAATTTTAATTAAAACGAGTTCAACTATAACACTTAATAAATTGTAAACATTCCAAATATTCATTATTTTTTAAAAGAAAAAATTAAAATGGGATAAAAGGTGCTTTGTTATGAATGAATTCAGAGAAAAGTATACATGTCTTAAGTGAATATTTTCTTTATGGTTGTCAACAATTTTTACGTATTTCTACATTATTTGGCTATTTTTCGCTTGCGCCTGGCTAACTAAAAAGACTGTACATTCAAACTTCATTATATAATTAACGAGGTGTTTTCTTAGTCTCAATAATTACTTTAAGCAGAGAGGATTTAACTACAATTTCAATAAATCTATATATTTGCTTATATTGAGTATTAAAAAATAAGAAAATTGGTTGTATTACAATTAAAAATTATCCTTTTCAAGTTATCTTTATTTTTCTCTCATAACATTTTTAAGATAACTTCCGATAGAATTATATACTGAACTCATATTTAAAACTAATTCCTGATTTAGAGCTAAATGTTAGAAGTATCTTAAGTGAATAATTTCAAAAAAGGAATACTAAATTTAATTTAATATTAAATGCACAATCAAATACTATATAAAAATAATGAATTGTTTTTAATGTAATTTACTACATTAAATATTAGAAAATCATTGAGTAATTTATTGTTTATTTACAATGTTATACTGTACTCCGATTTCAAACTAATTTATTATTTAGCAGTAAAAAAGGTTACACGAATATATATTTACATTAAATCATAAAATGAATTTTAAAATTTAGTAGAATTGCAAGGAATATTTTAAATGTATTGACCAATTTAGCAGAAAAAATCGAAAAGAAAAACTTGCTTTGCTTGAATTAGTATAAATTGCATAAACATGTTTTCTCGTTTTTTCCAATAAATTTATTTTATGATTACTTAAATGCGTCCTGTTTTGAAAACAATGACTCAAAGAATAAAATTAGAACAAGTGGTCACTAAAGTTAACCGGTGAGTTGATTTTTAATGCTTTTACTTAAATAAACTTTTCCCGAGCTTATGAGCAGATTTGCAAAAATTCTGTAAAATCTATATGTTTTTTTTTAACTTATTCATGAGTAATTTTTAAAAAGCATGTATATAATATTTAATAATTTAATGCTTATTTTTCCTTAAAAACCTCAATAAGTACTCTCAAAATAATACACTTTTTAAAATTTAAAATATTAATAATTTTTTAAGATAAACTAGACAAATATTTATGAATTAATTATTTAGCATTAAATCTATACAAGGTATAAAATGTGAATATCTATTTTATGCTCATTTAATGAAATAAAAGTTAATATTCAACAACAAATATGATACTTGGTGCATATCAGGTATCTAGCGAGTTAAGAAGAGTGCGTTTTTGAACAGAGCTCCCACCTACCAAGACAGAAAGAAGTACGTCTCATAGATGGTCTACAAATTTAGAGAGAGGAAGCCAGGGAAGAACTGGCTCTTAACACCCCCAGAGGTATTACTTGGGAACATGGAGGAGACAACAACA
>JAPDSC010020901.1:4696-19331 GCA_026290005.1 Latrodectus geometricus | reverse complement strand
AAAAAAAAAAAAACAAGTTTTATTCACAACTATTACATGCTTTTTTCTTTCCTTTTTTCAATTATATGACTTAGAAAATTTTATTTACCAAAAGAATTTTATCATTACTGATATCAAATTGTCTATATGAAGTTTATATGTTATTCAAGGCATTCAATAGGAATTGGATTAATTTATATTCAACTTAAAAAAAATTGAGTCGAATTACTAACTTCCTTGCTAATTATGATAACTAAGTAGTTTTTAAAGTTTAACCATTTTTCTGGTTTCTTTCTTATTTTTCATGAAAAAAAAAATGATTTATGCTTCAATTATGTTTCGATTTTTGTTTTGATTTTTAATTTTTTGAAGATATTCAAAGTTAAAATATGGAGGTGTTCAATGTATTGACAGATTAAGATACAAATTTTATTTTCTGTAAGAAAACGAGACTGGCTTATAAAAAAACTACTTTAACTTTGCTTAAAATACGATTATTTATGCTTAAATTATTTCTTGACATTGCAATTTTGAAGGGAAAAAAAATGAAGAAGCTTATGCATGAATTATTTTTTTCAATTTTGACTAAAAAAAGTTGATGTAATTAGACGATGACTTTATAAATATTTACAGCATTAAACTTTTCAGGAAAATAAACAATGAATTTCTCCTTTCACACATTTCCTATATTTTTAAATATGATAACAATAAACATTACAAGTAACAAAGTTACCAAGTTCACATTTATTGGCATAACACCGCTTGATGAGAAATCTATAGGTTCAATAATAGACATGAACTCTTATAAGCACCTTACTCAGATTAATTCACGTAATTTTATGCAGAACTTTTTAATAATATATTTAAATTGAAATTTTTAAAATAAAAGTGGCATTTTTCCTTTTGGAAATAATTTTAATACACAATTATTTTTACGATTTATTCAATTTTTTTTATCATAATTCTTAATTTTTATATGATTGAGATGCTTCGAAAATTGTGCTCCAGTTTCTTTTTCCCAAAAGTCTATATTTAAAGTTATTTAATTAGATTCAATTGAAAGATATGCCAGTATTAAAGAATAGTTTTGTTAATGGTTTATTGTTTTGTAAATTGATTTATTGGCATGATAAAAGTATTTTCAAGAAATCGATAAAAAAATAGATTTCTAACATTTATTTCAGGGGTTTATATTTTAGTTTGTTCGAAAATGTAAATTGTAATTATATTTAAATCAATAGTTAAAGCATTCATTTTATAAAGTTATTGTAAGTTACATGATTTTAAATTTAACCATAATTTAAAGTGTCTTGTATAAAGAAATCAAATTGATAACAATTATATTTAGATACTATAACTTCAGCTTAAATGTAATTACTTCCATACTTGGAATACAGTTTTGGAAACATTTTATTATAAAATATTTTGTTAAAATATTAACAAAACTATTAAAACTTTTGCATACAGCAGGAGAATAGGTTTTTTATTATTCTAATGAAAATATTTACAGTTATAGTAATTTATATTCAGCATAGCATACTCATAAAAATTATTATAGTTTGAATAATATAACTGTAATTTTTTAGGAGAATTTTATGAGCTTTTATAAGAATCAAAGTTTATTTTTTTGATAAAAAAAAATAAACCTATTTATTTTTCTTATCAAATATAATCATCAAATTCGTAAAAGTTATTGCCAATAACTCATGAAATATTGTCACAGTTTTTCAATTTAGGTAGAAAACGATATTCGAGAAAATATAAAAATTCCGAAAATTTAATTTTATAAGTGTTGTAAAGTAATAAAACAAGAAAACAAATTATATTAATTTGTTTATTTTGAAAAAAATTATATTATTTTGATTTCTTTTTCTTTTTTTTTTTTGTCATATATATTACCAAAAAGAAGCATTTTATGAAATCTTTCCAGATTACTTGTCATATAATGATGATAGATTGCTCTTCGGAATGGAGGATCCTCAACTCGATCCTAGGAATTATTGAATGAGATATGCATGTTACATTTCTATATGCACATCTGTTGAGTTTTATGCTCCGGTACATCTGGTATTTCACTTCTGGGACAAGTGAATATGATCTACTATACAATAGAAGAACTTCCATGTACCTACAAAAAATTTACATTTTCTTATGTATTAAATTAAGTCACTGCATAATAACTTAAGTTAATCAAAGTAAATTTTTTTCCTTTTGTCAATTTGAATCCAGTTATTTTACCTCCACTAAAAATACTATTGGAAGGAAATATTCAAACAATTCCTGAACTTAAAAGAACGCTCAAAATATTTTTGAGGAAAAATTCAAGCTAGGAAGCCCTCCTTTTCAAGTTTCATACCTCATTTACAGTTTTTAAAAAGTTAATCCACCTTTATTCATGAAAAATTTAAGTTCAAATTAAAGTTATCCATATTGTGTTTAAGAAAATGAAAAAAGAAACAAAACTGATATAAATTCTTGATCAACCATGATTTTAATCCAGGTTTGCCTAGTTAGGGCACTTCCCACATCAATAATTATTGTTTATTATTATGTAGCAAATGAACCAAAATACTAAAAGTATATACTAAAAGTTTAGAAAATTATTTTAAATTTTAATTTCATTAAAAATACTGATGTTATAATAAATATTTTACTTTTAACTGTTTTTAATTAAAACATAACAAACAAGTTTAAATAAAGTGATTCCTTCATTTGTACAATGATAGAGAACAAAAAGAAAACACAAAAATCTTAAAACTTCACTATAAAAAGGAATCCTATGTAAGAAAACGATTCAATATTATTAAAATGCTTGAAATTGCCTGTTGTTGCTGAATAAAGAAGTTTTATTTAGCCTGTCTTAAGAGAAAAACAGGAAACTGTATCGTAAAATCATCATCAGATTATAAACCAGTTCATTTTTTTTTCTTTTCAGATGGAAGCCATTATTTATATAAATTTATAAATATTATATAATTTTTTTTTAAATTTTGAAAGCAAATATATTTGTGTTTTAATATACAAAAATAACCTAAAACTATATGTTAGCTATTATTCATTATGTGTAATACATTAAGTATTAATGGTTTATAAAGTAAGACTATAAATATGTACTTTATAGAATGTCTTTGGCACTAATGGATGAATTTTGAAATCACATATTGTAGCATAATAATTCAACATCTCTCTCATATTCAATTATACTATTTGCACGATTCATAGTGATTAATGATGTGTTCTCTACAATTAAATTTTACCATTTGAAGGTTGCTTTGGAAGTTGATTTTCTTTACTTCATTTCTGGGCCAGCTTACTGTTGACATTGTTAAATCTACCACGGATGAATATAAAACCCTCTTATTGAGATGAACAATGAAAATTTAATAGCACAATATATTACGGTGGAGTGGTGTATTATGGCAAAATACTACTAGTTCAGATGTTCTCCCACATCACGTGTGACAAAATGGCTCTACTCTTTTCAGAACACTAATTCAAACATATGTAGATATGTTTTAGCCTGAAGTCTTTCTCTGTTGCTCTAACCTAAGAGTCCAGAAATTGTATTAAAAAAGGAATCGATTTTGTGATAATTTCCTTTTAATCTAAGAGCTATCTTCGTAAAAGAACATAAGCATGTTAAATATTCCTTAAGAGCTAACGCACATCCACTGATGTTAGGAATCTTTGCTTGGAATTAAAAAACGTCTCATTTAATGGGAGTGCTAAGCATAGTTCAGAGCAGAGTTTTCAGTAGAGTTTTTTCATCTATGTACCATATGCAAATTAACGATATGGACTGTCAAATATACAAGTTATTTTTAAAAATCCAATCCTATTTCCCAAAGAATCCGCACTTACCTTGTGTTGAAATTGTAATTACTCATAATTCAATTTCAAACGAATATACAATATCGAAATCGCCTTTTTAAGCCATGAACCTCAATATCATTACTCAAAATGTGGAGGTGATGAAAGCATAATATCACTTAATGCCTTAATAATTGAGCAAATATAAACACAAAGTCTTCAGTAAAACTGTATGTACAAAGCCTTCTTTATTCTTTCATATTAAAAGGTCAAGAAAGTCAACCAAAATAAAGAAACTTCAATCAAAAATATATAAATAACGGCACATATTATCCCACACTTTCTTTTTCTTAAAAGAAATCCACCGGAAATACATGTCCAATTCCAAATCATTCATGACCACTGAGGTTTTTGATTAAGGAAAGTTTGAATTAAAAAAAATGGGCGGTTTCTCGCCAAATTGGCGTAAGGATTGAAAACAATCGCGAAGGGGTCAAATTCAAAGGGCAGTTCCTGGGTTACACCCGCCATCGGTGAAATTGGCATGAATGGGCATCTCTCTCTTTTTTTTTTCATACTCCCTTTTTATTCCAATGGTGTAGTAACTAAAAAAGATAAGATTTAGAGCTACGCATTTAACGGGTGATAATAGCTTGTAAATTGAGTGTAAAAAAGAAAGAATCGCCTACAGGTAAGAAAACGGACTCTACCGCGCCAAGTGAAAGCTATTCTATTTTCTTTCTCAGTTGAAATAAATGTAGGTTGCCATTCAGTTGATAAATGGATAAATGCTATGACTCACTTTTATGAATGAATATAATTTTGTTTTGTGTGCCATCTAGAATTACTATTATTTAGCTATATCCTAACATTTACAACCAATAACGATTTTCTCTTTACTTAAATTGATGATCAGTATATATCTATTTATTTTATTACTCAAAAAAATTGAAAGTAATACATCAAACATGCAAATAAACAAATTAAACCAAATAATATCCTCTAATATATTAAAAACATTTTGAACTTTAATTAAAATAGGGAACTAAATGATTTTAAAAACTATATCGGTAATTGTTTTGATCTGGATGTAATTAAAGATAATAACATCATACATTTTGGGCTAAGTAATCTTATAACTGAATTTTTGCACATTCATCTAAGCTTTTAAAAATGTTACTTATTTTATTGTATTAATTACATTGAAAATGCATGTTTTTCACTTTAAACAAGAATAAAGTTTTCCCTTGGTCGAGTATAAGTAAGGCGTACCGTAGGTATGTTAATTTTATTTTACAAATGTTATTCTTAAAAATAAACTAAACCTGATCCTTTTTTATTAAACTTCTTACAGAGTTAGTTCAAATAATAATCTTTATTGTCATCAATATCTTTTTTGCCGATTTTTTGCTCCCAGCTATCTTAAAGTCGCAGTAAAATTATACCTTTTACTAAATAAATGATTTCCTTACCCTAATTCCGATTTTGTTGTTGATCTTGGCGATTTTCCCTTGAATGAGAAAGCCAATTTGTTGTCTGTAAGAGCCAATCGGTTTAAAGCTTATCTTAAACGTAGCATAAAACAATATTTGACAGTTTGATACATCAATTTTATATCGTCATGTAAATTAAGATTTAATTCAAGATTTCTTAAACTTTGATATTTAACTAGCATTGAATTCCTAAGTTTTGGTATTTAGCATGGTAGAAATGTAAACTTTTCATAAATGAACGCGACAGGCTCTAAATATGTTTAAAATTTTCTTGAAGATTACAGAAAAATTCTACTAGTCAAACTCTGTAACTTTGTCAAGTAGAGCTTTACCTCAAGCTTATTACTGTTGCCACTGACATTAAATCTTTACAGTAATAATGATTTAAAAATAGATTCTCTTATACTGACATTAATACAATCATATAAATGAGAAAAAATTTGGTGGGGACACGAATTTTCGTACCAGTTATATTCAAAACACTGTAATCCCTGAAAATCATAAAATAAACATATAGATTACACCTTGTGTTTCCACGGGAAAATTACTTCCACATTAGATTCGTACGATATTCATAAATTAGCTAAAAACACGGAATTACTTAAAAGAGCTGAAAAATGAAAGCGAAGATTATTCAACTGTCAGTGCGGTGTTTCATGAATATAATTTTTATGTAATATTAATAATTATCTGGAAAAATGACCACTGTAAATGAACTGTGATGTGACGTCTATTCTGAGTGGGAGTCACGAACTTAGCAATCTCTGTATATATCTATTAAAATTATAAATTGGGGCTAATGGAAGATACAATCCAGGGCTCTACCACACAAACTTTTATTTGCCGACTTGTGAAGCCACAACTAAAAACAGAGATCAAAAATAATTTTATTTATATTCAAAATGATTTTCCGCTGTTATTCATCGGAACACAATCAGAATAAATACATTAACATAGAATGTTTTGACCCTAAATATATTATATATAAAAATTAAGGAATAGAATTTTTATATAAGCAATATATATATCTATACATTTATTTTATTTATAACGCTTCACAAATTGAACACTTCGTTCTTTTTCAATACTACACTTCCGTATTTGTGTTTGGGTAAAATTATATATATATATATTATATACAGAGAGAGAGAGAGAGAGAGAGAGAGAGATTATAAGACAATTATTAAACTTTCTTTTTATTTATGTCATATGTAAAACTTACAGCAAAGCCCTTAAAAATAGAATGAAAATAGTATCGTGACTTAAGAGAAAATACTGATTTACGCGGAATACGATAAAAGTAGGGATTTATTTGCGGTTTTTAAAAGTGAATTTTTTAATGTTACGGTAAGAATATTCAGTTATATATTAGGTTGGTGAAAAAGAAATCCATTAGTTTTACGTGAAATTTATTTAACTTCTTTTGGATTTGCTTTGTAAAAAGGTTTAAAACAGCTTTCATGTAGATTTTTAGGTCTTGCGCGTTACGACTGCTGACATGCGGTTAACTTCGATCATTTTTGATATTTTATAGACAGTTTCGACGATGCTGTATCCACATGCGAGGTGCATCTCTAACATCAAAAATACCCGAACGGAGTCGACGAAACAAAAATTGTACGTAACTGGTTGTTACAATCTTATATAGGACGATAAACACCTTTCACAATTTTAGCCACCCGGCTATCTTTTTCGCCGTTACAAGAGAAAAACGAAAATGTATCGAATTTTCTGTTTGTTGTCTTCCATTTTTAAAACCTTGTACTCGTAACTGAATTAATCAAACAAAAAACCGCAAGAGGATATTTTAGTGTCAAATGTCACCTTTCCAACGAGCATAAATCTGAAATTGTTTGATATATACCTGACGAGATATCGATCACTACAGACGTCTACCGAAAAAATAATGGATTACTTTTTCCCCAAACTAATATATGTTATTTTAACCATTAACTTGCCAAATTTTTTTTCACTTTAAATATCTTTTAAAAGATGTTCTATAAAGATGTTGAATTTTAAAAGATGTTCCATATTTATTCCTTAAATCTTTATACTGTGCTATGGGTTGTTTTCAAAGAAAATTGAAATGAATACATTAAACTAAATAAAGTATTTAAAGATTTCAAGATTAATTTTATTCTGTTTGTATTTTTGTCCTTATTTTGAAATATGCACACTTTATTAGAGGAGAATTGAATGAGAATTATAATCTTTTCTCAAGATGTGAATCCTATATAGTGTCATTCATGTTGAGATTAAAGTGTTTTTTACCATTGCTAATGGGATATTTCATTGCAAATATTTTAATATCTGATTCATATCAATAATTCACAACTTATATAATTATATCAATATTTTAGTAATGATTATCTTTATTATTTGATTGCTTCGTAGTTTTAAAAAGATAACAATGATGACAAGTAAGAGATTTCCAAACGACACCAAAAAAGATCTCGTGCTTGTTTGTTTGATTACTTTACGCTTTCGACTATTTATTTTTGCCGAATAAAAAGCCTGTAAACACACTTGATCTCTTCATAAGTTTGAGACACTTTTAGTGACAAGGTCGACACTTTTCGAGCTTGGCAGACACAAGATGTCAATCCTATTATTTCTCTGAAATTTGTCTTGTTTCGTATAGTAGAAGTTAAATGTTTGGTAATACCACTTGTTGTTATATATCTCTGATGGTCTGACCGTGTCAGACCAGGTCCATAAATCCGTTGACAAGAATCCGTTGTCAGAAACAAGGAGGGGAGAAGATTAAATCTCCTCCCAAGGAAAGCCCAAACAACTTAAAATATGATAAGCCGAAGCCTCGTGTTGGTGGCATTTTGAACAAAGAAGATAGGATTTTCTTCCCTGGGATGTAAGACACTTTAAGTAGCTACTGGCATAGCGCAAGAGGCAAGTATTGGTTTTTCTGTCGCATGGAAGAATCAACGACTGTCCAGTCTTACTAGCCCCATACCAATCGTGAGTGGGGGGCACTTGCCAAATCCTCCTGTTTATGTATTTCGTCAGAGAAAAGAGTTTTAGGTTGGTAAATTCATCATCTGCAGAAGCTGATAGTCTCCATCCTTCCTTAGCTGCAACTACTTAAAAGGAAGAAAACAAAGTTCCTTAATATTTTACTTGTTTGTATTGTTCTTAATTTTTATGTAATTAATATAATGAAAAATGTGTTCTAACTATCAGGATATGAGTTCTATTTACATTTTTAGACAAAATGGGGAATCGATTCATGTCTCTCAAAACTTGCAATACATTTTCGTTTGATTAATTTTTCCAATTAGTGAAATGAGTATAGAGCAATTCATGTAAGATTTATAAAATCTGAAATCCAAAATTATGTGCAATTAATATATATTTAATGAATTAATATAGTGATTTTGGGAAATATCTTTATTTACTGCGAATTAAACTTTGATAAACAATATTTTTAAGCTTAAATTCAAATCTACTCTTACTTAAAACGGGTAAAATAACCTTGAATACTCACATTTAAAACTCAAAGAACCTCCCAACGCTTGTTTCTCCCAAAGACTTTGAAAAATAAGTTGGGCCCCTTTAGCTTTATACTAACTTTATATTATCATACACTCAACTATAATTTAAATAGCAGTTTCATGATAATTTCTAAAGTGTCTTAAGATTCTAAATAAGAAGTTGAAAGAAAAATATTGTTTCGTTAATATTCTTTTTCTCGAGTAATTATCGAGACAAGAATAGAATGCTTCCGAATAAAATGCAGATTCCGATGGGATTTCTTAATGTGTATACGCCTTTTTGTTTCCAAATAATAGTCATTTAAATTAATGAATTTCATTTTTATTCTGCTTTATGAATTTTTGGATAAGCAACTCGTCTTATTTGCATTAATAGGACATTCCATCACAGTTACTGTCAGTTCCAAGCGGAAAATAATTTGCCAAGCCTCATTGCCAGATTAGCCATTGTTAAATTAATATTTTTTACTCTTTATGTTCTTTTTCCCCTCCCACCGATTCCGGCAAAGTGTGAAAGCGGTATTTATAATGATTATCATCTAAACGACGTTAAATGTCACTCACTGTGGACGATGATTACGATTGCAGGTGTTCTTTATTTTGAGTTCGAACTTTTCGCCTTGGCACGGTGACCTCGATTTTTTTATATCATCGTTGGTTTTTATTTAAAACGCAACTGATCTATCTGCGCATGGTTTTGAAAAAGGGAATAAAATATTCATTTTCCACTACTTTTCAAGGATTTTTAATTTTTCAGCGTTATTTTCTTTGCATAATGGCCCCTTCAGTTTGTAATACCTTTTTCGTTAGGAAAATGGTACACAATCGTTTTTGAATTGTTAGAGAACGGCATTATCCATCAAATTTTTGGTTTCATTATATAAATATGAGAGTTTGTAAAATAATTTTCTTGTTATTTTTAATTGTAATTCCACTTTTAAATTCAGGAACTGTACTCTGTCGCTTAAATCAGTTTTCAAAGAAACTCTGCAGAACATTATAAATTTATTTTATATAAAGAATTAACTAATCAGATTAATTTTAAACGAACCTTAAAAAGAGCTGTGTTAAAAAAAAATGCTTGAATAAATAATTGTTATCTTTTTAATGGACAGAACTTCCTATTTAATTTAAAATAGGATAAGCAATTTTACCAAGGCTATATCTAAATAGTCAGTATTTATATCTCCCAAACAGTTATTTATAAGTTTTCATTAAAGAACGCAATAATTTTATATTTTTTATCTTTTTAAACTATAATTATAAGTTTATCTATAGACTAAAGAATATAAAATTAATATTTACTGTTGTTGTCGTTTCCAATCCCTCAGAAATCTAGCGTCAGCTACATATATCAAGTCCTTGACACCATGAACCCTAACGAAATCGGGTACCAGTAGTTACTAAAATGTTAAATATAAAAAATTGTCTTAAGACAAAAAAAAAAAAAAAAAAAAAAAAAAAAACTAATGAAATCTTATATTTTGCATTAAAAACTCGAAAATTTTGCTAAACCACTTAGAATTTTTTTTATTTGCGCTGCATTAATGAAAGTGATCTCGTTGAATAAAAAGAAACATTTAACAATTTTGGAATATTTAAATATTAAAATTTTATTTTGTGAATTATAGAATTAGATTAGAATTATAGAGATAGATTGTGGAAATATTACAGTTTTAAACAAACAAATAGTGTTTTATGATAATCTATTCAAACGTTATGTATTTTGATTATTTCAAATTTTAATAAGTATTTAGAGATTATATTATTTAAATAATTTAATGGAAAAATTTTTCATATTTTTCATACTCTTCCCACTTTTATTATTTATGAAGTTTTCAGGATGTTGCTTAATTAATCTAAGCAGGAGAATTAGTTATTAGAATGTTGCTTATTAATAATTAGTGGGATTGTTCATAAGATAATTATACTGGTATAAAGCAGATTCTTGATAAAAAAAATATTGATTAAAAGTATTCACAGAAATATATTTGATAGGTTCTTAAATAATACTGCTACGAATAAATCATTTCTTAATAATGATATTTGGTGAGTGTGGGTGGATAAATGATTTAATTTTTTTTTTGATTTGATATTTATACAAATAATAATATCAACTATGTATTAATTTGCAATAATTTAATTTGTTTTGATTACAACTACAATAACTGTAGTAACAATATTGATAACAATTGAATTAATTTTCTGTAACTGATTTTATAAATATTTTACCGTAATTTTCTTTTCTGAGATTCCGAAAAAGTAATGCAGAGGCCTTTAAATAATTAAAATTTAAATTTTTAGCAGAACAGAATTTCTAACGATAATTATTGTTCAAAATAAACAACCAATTTCAACGAAAATGTGCTTGCTTTCAATACTTTATACTGTATAATCTAATAACTCAAAGCTGTCTTAGGAGATTTTTTTTTTAACATCCACAATATTTTTTGTTTTCGGGAATATAGTTTAAAAAGAACACTTATTCCGGAAAAATAATCTGAAAAATGTACAATATATGTGCTGCGAAAAATGTACGCGCAGAAAACAGAAACGCAATATCCACTTCTCGTTATTCAACAATAGTGAATTTGTACCTATCATTTCAAAAGGCACAGTCTTATACTTGGTATGATGAGACGAAAAATATGACATCTAATGTGGGAGCCAAAACCCACGACTCCGACTAAGGAATAACCTTTATTCTTTTATAATTATTATTACTATTCATGGTGCCTAATTTTAAATGTTGGGAAAAAAAAAAAAAAAAACTGCCACATATTATACAGCTAAAGAGACGTATCTACACAGGAAACGACTGAGATAAACACTTGTTTTTATAATAATTATTATATTATAAGCAGAATGATATTGTACGTGGTCTGCAAAAATTTTACTTACATTACTAACTATCCGAATTATGAAAACTTTGTAAAGGAAAGATAAATACTGGTGAAACTAATAAAATATTATAAAACAAATTCTAGATAAGTCTTAGACAAACATTGAAGACCTTAATCTTTACTTTGTAAATAAAAATTATTAAGAAACTAATCTATAAAGATTAGTTTCTTAATATTTTTATGTACAACCTATAATTTAAATTTAGAAGACATTAATGTCTGCAAAAAAGCAAATAAAACAATTAAGTTCCCTTCAATGTTACTTTTCTCCTTAAAAATTAAAGTTTAGTTAAAAAGTTGTAAAAAGGGAGAAACAAAAAAAATAAATAAATAAATAAATCGCTGCAGCGCCCTCTATGGATTTCATGAAAGCTCACCTCGGAATACAAAGAGTGGAAAAATAAGGTCAAAAGTCGACCCTCAACTTTAGGGTTGTGGTAAGCATCTCTTCTGTGTAGAGGGTGACAGGGTCGTGATCTCTTACCACCCCTCCTCCTGCTTGCCTCTTCAATGTCGACATAGTTTCCACAATGGCGTAACCCGTTCGAGCAACAGAAATCGAAACTAAACGCGAAGTTCTGTTATTACTTGGTTAGTTTCGCTTCTTTCCTAGATATATTTCTAATATAAGAAATAAATTTTAATCCATAGATGAATGTTAGATTTTTATTTAAAGGTTTTCTATGTGTAATCACTTCAATAGTAGATCTTAGTGTTTAAAACACATATATATTTGTATTTAAAGATATATCATAGTATATATATTGAGATACCTTAATATTTAAAATTCTTCTTACATCTAGTTTCGTATTTTCTTAATTGTGTGTTTTGTCACTTTGTATTCAAGGAATAATAAGAAAATCTGTGTTTCTATTGTAACACATAAGAAACGAGAAAAGGAGGATATTTTCGTTTAAAAAAATGTCCATCACTTTCTTTTATGTAAACATTAAATGTATTGGTTTTAAATTTAGGTAAAATTTATTTTATGAGAGCATGGAACAAAATAAGGTTTGAAAAAATTACATGGGGAAAAAAATTGTATAAATATTTGTTTAAAAATGTAAGATAAAAACTACACGTCCACAATGCTACAAAATTAAACTTAACAACTAAATTAAAAGTTGATAGAACCAATCTGCATGAATAATATTTAAATCGATTCTTCCATAAGTTAGTGTTTGTTATAATATCCTAGAGATTGCTATAAACTACATCATGGTGTGAAACTTTATGTATTGAAGTTGGTCTTATAGATTTAAGTATTTAAAATAAAGCTTATTGAAAAATCTTCAGTTTTTTTTTTTCCGCAACATACATTGCACCAAGTTGCATGTCTGTATGCTATGCAAAGCAAACTCGTAATTGGTCAGTTGGTTTGAACATTAATGAAAATAAAAATGTTTAGTTTGAATATAATCAGCAAACTAAAATTTAAAAAATAACCTCCTTAACAAATAGTGATTATTGAACGATAGATAAATCAATTTATCAAAAATAGGATATTTGATACTATTTGGATTCCCAACCACAATTCATTTTTTTTATTTTTCCTCTATTATGTTGTATGTTGGTATTCTAATTTTTTGTATTTCTGTGATTAATTTTAATTCATTCTTAGTAATTTTGATAACATAATACAATACAAAAATAATTATGGAAATTGCGGATAATACAATATATGTTTGTATTACAACTGTTTCTATTAGTATAATGACTACTTATAAAAACAATTATGGCGTTAAAATGTAATTTTTTTTTAATAAGTGACCAAATCAAAGAGGTTTTCATATAAGCACAAATCCATGGATCTTCAAAGATTATAAAATCTCCAATAAAAATGAAGAATAATTACGGGAGGCAGAATGGACAACAAACAAATAGAAAGAAAAAAAAAACTACAAATAGAAATAAAAAAAATAAGCATTATTCACAAATAACACCCAATAACATTTATCAAAATATCACCAATGTTAGAAATTTCGTAAATTCACGTAGTACTTATCGTATCGTTCGTAAATTCAAGTATTTATTAAAATTATGAAATATAATGATATAAATTTTCATTAAAAATATACATACTTATTAACGTTTTACATGTAACTATGCAGTTAGTAAAAAGTAAGCTTTAAAAGGATTTGTTAAAGCAAATTTGAGATTTTGGCATTTTTTTGTAAATGTTGGGTTAAGTTATTTAATTGTTTTTAAATTAATTCCAGATTAACAGTTCTAAAATAGTCATTTAATAAAAAATTCTTATCGCTTTTTTTTATTAAGTCCCATAAATTTGTAACACCACCTCTGAAAATCAGGTTTTTTGTCTAACAAATATCAAAGTTCAACTGATTCGTCATCTTCTGAAACAGATGAGAAATGTATTTTTTTATAACTTCGAGAACAAATATAACCTCGAACCTGAAGTTTCCGCAAACGAAGTTTTCCCAATATCCGTTTCCGATTACGAAAAATTTGTTATTCTCGCTCCTTAACCTACCTAGAAAAAGGAAACGATTTTGTTTATTCAAATTTTTATTTCAGATAAAAAGTTAGTTTTTTTTTCAATCGGAAGCATCAAGTGATAATAAAAGAATGACTAAGAAATCTGTGATCTCTGCTTTCCCTCGATTTGTTTCTATTTTGGGGAAAGATCCGCTTCCTTGTGGCTTGGAAAATTTGTCCGCGGATACGCAATAATGCGGTTTTCTCCGCACATTCTGACTCACTGATGATAGTAAAAACTCTATGCTAATTAGGACAAACATTATTGTCTTGAACTTTTTTTAATGGGCATGAATTTTCATAACATATTATGTAAAATTATATTAATTTATTGCTAAATTTTCCAGCACAATAGGTTATGTGGAATACCTTACCTAACTTTAGTGAACGGTCGTTATTGAAATGATCAACAGAGGGCGCTGCAAATTATCAAAAAACTTGG